>JZKD02S1607567.1:545168-562464 GCA_000966675.3 Picea glauca | reverse complement strand
ATGAGGACATGCAATGTCTTCAGTTGGGGGGTATGTTAGGATCCATAAATGTCCCTTTTTCACTATATCTTTTGCTCATTCAACCTTATCATTTCTATGCTAACATTCCTAATATTCTATTTGATAAGAGATTTTTCCCATTGTATGAATCGTTGATCTTGCTTTTGTATTCTTAATTACTTAACATGTTTGATTGGTAGCGTTTCTCATATTTTATCTAGGAATGTTGAACTAATGATCAAAATGTGTATATTAATGAAAAACAACCAAGTCCTGAAGAAAGATTGTTGTTGTTACACCAATTGTTATAGATGTGCGCCAGTTTTGCATGTTGTTACACAAATACAACAATTGTGCACCTTTCTTGGAAGTTGTTACACCTGTTGCAACAGACTGCCACCGATCCTGGAAGTTGGTATACCATTCAAATCTGTATCCTGAAGACAGATCCTCAAGGATGTTACACATTTTGGCTCACGCTGGTGATCAAGATTATTTCCATATTTTGAAATGATGATAGATATTTTATATCATACGAACAGCTTGAGAATCTTCAATTCTCAAGGTTGTTCTGAGTCTGTTTCAACTGAATGTCTCTGTATTTAAATAATAGAGCTTTTGTAATCATTAGGGAGTGGATATTAGCTGTGGAACAAAGAGTGAAGTGAAGCATTTTGTATTTGAACATTTTGACGATTTAATAAAGAAGTGATTTTAGTTTCTCCAACCCATTGTAGTCTTTTCAAGTGGATTCAATGAGAAGGAAAGGCCCCACATTCCTCATGGACTCCCCTCTGTTGTCAGTTTTAGATTAACTGCTTTGATTAATTACAGTTGTATCTGTTCATGCATTAGAATACATTTGATGTTACAGTTCAATCCCTTTCTGTTAATGCACATCAATGTGTCTCATGAGAGTTAGAAAATATTGTTGAATATTGTTGGAGAACTGTTTTGAAAGTTAATTCCTTTTCTGCATTAGATTAAATCTCTGTTTTCAAGCAAAAGTAAATAGAAGTGTGAATTCCCTTTTTGCAATTAAGTAGACTTCCTTTCATCAATTAGCACAAAACTTCCCTCTGCAAGAGTAATATAAAAAATTAGAATAGATTAGATAATCCAGGATTCTTATACACTCATCAATTTCTACTCCTGGAAAATAGATTTCAATTATGCAAGTGTGATTTCAATTCTACAACAATAGATTAGAACTATAGTTGTGTCAAAAAATTGTGTTAGTTTTCATCTTTTCAAATCTGTTTCCTTTAGTGTTAATTTACCTTACTACAACTTGATTAGTGTTTGCTTTCATAATCTAGCATAGACTGTGCACAATTATCTTGCAATAACAAAACTTCCCTGGGTTTGACAATTCATATTGAACACCTTAATTATCTATTTATTTAGATAATTAAAGTGCCCAAAAAAAGTCTTCATGAAGATGTAGAAATATTTATGGATCTGATGAAGTCCTTTGGCAACATTTCTATCCTTGTACCTCTTGATCATGTGGACCCATCTGCACCTGAAAATGTTCCTTTCTGGTGGAAGTGGAACCAGATTCCAAGTTTGTTTCTGTATGAGTGAGTCATACTCCTTCTGCATGGTTGCTTGCCATAATGGATTTCCCACGTCCTTATTGTAGATATGTGGATCAGTAGAATGAACCATATAACAATGCATGGGCATCGCAGGTTCTGAAGATGAAAGTACATGAGAAGGCTCCTCATGATGAGATTGAGTCCTACTTGAATCCAATGGATTCGCTGCAAGGTTTCTTGCTACCTGAAGTGTGGTTTGTGCCTTCTTGGGCAGCTGCTGAAGCTTTGACACTGGCTTCTTATCTGGTCGTACTACCTTCTTATTTCCATGTATAGAATCTGAGTCTATGGAATCATCTCTGATGTCTGAAACTGATGGAAGCACAAGAGTATATGCATCTTGCACTGGAGGTGCATGAAAAGTACTCTCCTTATGTGTAAGTAGAATAGATGAGTCATCGTTAGAAAACTTAGTGAATTTATAAAACCTTGACTTGTGATCCACCTAACCAATTGCAATGATGGAATTGTCATGCATGTCAATTACTGAAACTAAATCTGATGTAAATTCAACATTTTTACCTTTCTGAGTGATATGATAAACTAAGAGAAGATTCATAGAAAGATTTGGAACATGTAGAACATTCTCAAAACTACCATTGTGGAGTTCCACTCTCCATTCTCCTGCTACTGCTACTGGAGTATCATCCCCCATGAGAATAGGAGGTCTTGAGCATGGACTCAAAGAAGATAAAACTTCCTCTTTCGCTGCCATATGATGGGATGTGTGAGCAACATTATTTTTCTTGGGGCTCAAATACACCCAAGTCTGCAGGTTACGCGGGAAGCGCCCCAACGCAAAGCGGGAGAGTCTCTTTTCCGATCACAAGTCAAGCGAGCGGGCGAAGTGTTGGTTGTCATCCGTCGAGATTCAACTGCAAATCAAATCGATGGTCATCGGGATTCTGAGGCTGCCGAGTTGTCTGGAATTTAGCACGAACCATAGTGCCAATAGTTCAAGACAAATATGGGTCATCCGATCCAGTTGAGACAGGTGGCAGTCATTCGACATTTCAGGGATCGGCGTTTCGGGAGACATGGAGCCTCCCATTCTTTACAGCTAAATTTGCCGATCAGCTAAACGCCGAAAGAACCTTTGGAGCCAAGCTCACGGTTCTAGTACCAGGTCACATCAAGCGAGCCTGTGAATGGGCGTAGCCCCCATTATAAGAATGAATGTTATCTGGGCCGTTCATCTGAAGGAAGCGCGACACACATCCGTGTCACGTTGGAATTTGGGAGTTCGAGGGGTAAGTGTTTTTCGTCATTTCACCTCTCGAAACCTCGAATCTCGAAACGTCAAAAGTGCCCAGAAATAGGCTCATGGTTTTGGCGCCTAGTCACAAAGGAGCAGACCTAAAGGAGGGGCGCTAATGTTTATCATTCATTGAGACAGGCCCCCAAGCGCTGAGAGTGATCTCAGCCATTCATCCTGGATGAACACGTGGTACGCGATTGGGTCCTCCCGGCCTTTTGCTCATCGTGATTTCAAAGCACAAGAAGTAGCTCCCTCATATTCCCGATGCGCGAAGTGACGAGAGCGTCCAGGACCTAGGGCCCGCAGCAACATCCAGTGAATTTAGGACCGTCATATTTGAAGGATGCATGGCACTAGATTAAGTCGTCTCGATGTTTTGCTCATCGTGATTTCAAGGGACAGGGATTAGCCCCCTCATATTCACGAACGCCGAAAGCTCCTTTGATATTAAACACAGGGTCACAGCCCGTGGTCACCTGGGAAATAAAAGAGTTGCGCAAAGGGGGCCAAAGGTGTCGAGTCCAGTCGTCGATAAGGTTCATCGTGTTCTTCGGGTGTCATTTGATCTGACCTCGAGCCTGTTTTTGCTTGAAGTAAATAAAGGTAAGAAAGAGTGGTTGAAACCTCTCTTCATGCATTAAGTGCAAGATATGGAAAGCTTGGCCAGTGGTCTGCTCGAGAGGGTCATGTGTACCATTTTCTCCAAAGAGGCCATGCTTAATCTTCAATTAGCCAGAGGAGGTCTGCACATGCTAATTTGGCACTTAATGGCTCAGCTACTCCCCTTTCAGGAGCCATGCGCAGTTAAGGTGGCGTCTGACAGGGATTATCCATCCGAATTCGACTGAAGGGACACCAAGCCTTGGATGACTGGGCACACCTCTTTGAGGTGAATTTTCCTGAGTATATAGACTCAGTCTTCGTATTTTGTAATCTATCGATGGTTGAGCAAGGCTCCCGGTGGTAAACTTTAATGAAGCACTATTTTCCTGGTTATGTCTGGACTCTTGAGACTTCTTGTCTGATGAATGTTAGTTTTTCTTTCAAGTCTTTGTCTACACCGTATTAGAACGGCTCGGAATTGGAGAATCCAGTCGAGTGGTAACTGTTATAGGATGATGTAGAGTTTGATCACTGTAACAGTTTCACTATTTCTAATCAGTCTCTATGATTTTCTTAGCGTTGAACGACTTGGAATTGGAGAATCTAGTCAAGTCGCCCCTCTTGGTTTCTTGAATCTTTGAACCAGAGGATCTCGCATTCAGAGTTTTTCTTCTACAAATTACTAAAAGGCATGTTGCCTGAGGTAGTTTGTCCACTCCCCTCACCAATTCTTCAACCTGCTCATTTTCAAATCAACCCACTGATTGAAGTTATATCAAGACCTCCTTTGTTCCTCGCATGTCGGACCTAGTCCCTAAGTTTGAGTGATATCTTCTCGAGTCTCTACCCATTTTATCACCCCATTAAACAAATCATGACATAAAAAAATGATGGGCATCGGGCTCTGCTCCTTCTACAATCCAGGAGTGACTTTTGACGCCAACATTTCTGGCGTCATTGCCGGGGACGAAGTTGAAAATTTTCCTCGGGATTGAACGACATTGAAACTCTGATTCTGAAGGTGCATCGGGTATCAGAGCATTTGAAGATTTCTATTGTGAACCTGGCGACTCCATTGTGAAAACTCCACTATGGAAAACTTTCCGTGTCAATTGTGGCTTTCAGAGGCAAAAAGTGACTCCACTAAAGTCACTTTCTTCTAGAATGGAAAGGTGGGAGTTAGAAGGGAAGCCCATGTACAGAAATCCCCAGAATGTTGATGGTAGAGGTTTCTGGAGACCTATTAACAATGGACCACAGGCCTTCCCAAGGGAGCAAAGGGAAAAAGACAGAGAAGATCAAAGGATTCGAACCCCTCTCCAAAATAACCTGGTTACTCATGAGGGAGGGGAGGAGATAGACGAGTTCGAACCTAAAATTCATTGTTTTGAAGAAGCTCCTCCTTTTCGCCATTTGACTCAGTCTGCATATGAAAAATCCCTGATGAACATCCAAATCCATGATTTAGGTAAGGGAGAAAGGGTCGGTCACACCTCTAATAGATACAACCTCAGGTCAAGAATGAAAGAAGGAGACATTGACATCCAAGACCAGCCCCTCATAGCAGATAGGCCTACTAAATCTGTAGCGGTCACTACTAAAGAAAAGAAAACTCAGAGTGCTTCTCCAGCAGCCAAAGAGCCTGTCACTGAGGTAAGGGAAGCTCCTAAGCCTATCCCATCCTTCAATTTTGAGCATGAGATTCAGAAGATTAGAATTCTTGTACCCCTATCTGAACTCGTTAAAAATGAAGATTTCAAAAGGTCCCTCTCCAAGTTGCTACAATCTGAGTCCCCTAGCCTCCCTCTGACTCAATAAACCTTCAATATGAGAAGACAACAGTCGTCCTAGGGCCCATGGTAGAAGATAGAGATGATTCATCCCCTCTCTTCTACACATCCCTGAACATACATGATAAAGTGTTGCATAATTGCCTCATGGATTCAGGGGCTTCCCATAAACTTATGCCCAAAGTAGTAATGGAAGAGTTGGGGCTGGAGGTGACAAAATATTATCATGATTTGTATTCTTTCGACTCAAGGAGAGTGCAGTGTCTAGGAGTCATCAAAGACCTGGTGGTTTCTTTGTTTCAGCTGCCCATGAAAAGCGTGGTCATGGATATTGTGGTAGCAGATGTTCCCCCCAAGTTTGGCATGTTGTTGTCAAGGTCTTGGATTAAAATACTTGGAGGAACATTACAGATGGATCTCACATATGCCACCATTCCAGTATTTGGAGGGGAACACATGAGGTTGTATAGAGAAGCCCAGCTAGCCTATATTGTCAGCGATGAAGCAAACCCCACTAATCACCCCATCTTTGCACTTGACACTGATCTAGGGTCTAGTTTGTTATAGATCACTGGAGTTCCCGAGGCCCCTTTACAGATCAGAAAGCATCCCATTCTCAATCAGCAGATACCCCCTCCAACCACCTCTATTTGGAAAATGTTCTTTGACGGAGCTTCCTCCAGTATAGGCATAGGCGCTGGAGTGATTTTCATATCGCCCTGCCAAGAGACCATATCCCTGTCATACAAGATGGAATTTGAAACTACCAACAACGTGGCGGAATATGAAGCTCTTGTTCTGGGTATGAGGGATGCAAAAGAAATGGGAATCAAAGAGGTGTCAGTGTTCGGAGATGCAGAATTGATAATCCAACATGTCAGGGATATTTATCGGGCCAAGCATCCTCGGCTCAAGAGTTACATAAATGAGGTATGGGACCTGATTGATAATTTCTTCTCATCTTTCAACATTACCTTTATCCCAAGGGAAGAAAATACCTCGGCCAACTCCTTAGCAGTCTCAGCTAGTATGTTCAGGATTTCTCTGCCACCAAAGATCCATGGTGAGGTCGAAATAAGATACAGGCCATCCATCCTGGACAATGTAAAGCATTGGGAGGTATTCGAGGACAATCTTGAAATCAAAAATTTTCTTTAGGCCGTCGATGAGTTTTCGGCATTGCACATTGATCAGGATCCTGATCCCGAAGGTGCCCCCCCCTTGAGATATTCTTAAATAAAATCGTTAATCACCAGATTATTGAGCTGCCTAGTAATCACATTCCAAGGGGACTAGTCCCTTTAGAAAGGCTATTCGACAAGAATGATGTGGCAGTTAATGGTGGTGTTTCAAATAAAGATGTTGATACAACCGAATGAAACATTGGCATGCAGGAGAAGCCTAGGTTTATCAAATTATCGAGCATCTTGACCAGTGAATAGAGGATGAAATACACTGAGTTGCTAAAAGAGTTTGCTGATGTGTTTGCATGGACGTACGAAGACCTCAAGACTTATGACACATCTTTCATTGAGCACAAGATCCCATTGAAAGAAGATTCTAAACCATTCAGACAGAAGCTGAGACAGATAAATCCCATGTTGCTACCTGTCATGGAGAAAGAAGTGAAGAAATTGTTAGATGCCCAAATCATTGTCCCCTTGAGATATTTCGAATGGGTGGCCAATTTGGTCCCAGTAAGGAAGAAAAGTGGAGAAATCAGACTCTGTGTTGATTTCAAGAACCTGAATAGGAGCTCAAGGAAAGATAATTATCCCCTGCCCAACATGGAACACATATTGCAAAGGGTAACAGGTGCCTCTAGGATATCCATGATTGACGATTTTTCTGGGTATAATCAGATATCAGTCATGCCCGAGGACAGAGAAAAAATAGCCTTCACCACTCCTTGGGGTACATTCATGTATGCCAAAATGCCTTTTGGATTGATGAATGTGGGAGCAACATTTCAGCGAGCTATGGACATAGCCTTCATCGGGAAGAAGGACCAGTTTGTGGTAATCTACCTAGATGACATCATGGTCTTCTCCAGGTTAGACAAGGAGCACTGCTGCCACTTGAGGAAAGTTTTCCTGAAGTGTCGAAGGATTGGCCTATCCCTAAACCCCAAGAAATATTTGTTTTCTATGAAGGAGGGGAAGTTATTAGGCCACATAGTATCAACAGAGGGAGTGAGAATTGATCCTAGTAGGGTAGAGGCAATTCAAACCCTGTCTTTTCCTAGATCCAAGAAGGAAGTTCAGGCCTTTTTGGGAAAGATATATTTCTTGAGGAGATTTGTCTCAAATTTTTTTGAGTTGGTGAAACATATTACAACCATGCTCAGGAGAGGAAAGGAGGTGAAATGGACCGCTAAACCCAGGGAGTCTTTTATCCAAATAAAAAGGGCATTGACTGAGGCACCTGTGCTGATCAATCCTGACTATTCCAAAGAGTTCCTAATTTTCTCTTTTGCTTCTTTTGATACAGTAGCAGCAGTCTTGTTGTAGAAAAATAAGGAAGGGCGAGAGCAACCCATTGCCTTCTTCAATCGGGAATTAAGAGATGCAGAGATCAGATATGAAATCATGGAGAAACAATCCTATGCCTTAGTGAAAGCTCTCAAGGCTTTCAGAGTCTATGTCCTGCACTCAAAGGTAATCGCATACGTTCCTTCGACTTATGTGAAGGATATCCTTATACATCCCGATATAGATGGGAGAAGAGGCAGATGGATCGCTAGAATCCTGGAATTCGACTTGGAGATAAATCCCACCAAGTTGGTTAAGGGGCAAGATTTAGCCAAGCTACTGGTTGAATCCAATTACGAATCCTTGGGCATTAGTTTCATCAATACCTGCTCGGGAATTCAGCAAGTTGAGTTACCTAATCAACGCTCTTAGGAAGGCGTATTGCTGGCAGAGTGTGCCTGGTATCGTGACATTTTGTACTTTCTGCGGGAGTTGAAGCCCCCAGATGGAATGTGTAAAAGTAAGGAAAGAGATTTGAAGCTCAAGGCAGTCAGATATTGCCTCATTGGGAAAGTTTTATACTGGAGAGACCCTCTAGGAGTGCTGCTGAAATGTTTGAACCCACCAGAAGCCCAGAAAGTTATGTTTGATTTCCACAGAGGCCTTTGTGGGGGGCATCATTTCTGGAAGACCATGACTCACAAAATCCTCAGGGCCAGGTATTACTGGCCCACTTTATTCGTTGATGTCAGCAGAGAAATCAGGGCCTGCATCAAATGCCAAAAGTTCTCAGGGAAACAACAGCTTGGGCCACTACCACTAAAGCTTGTGATAGCTTCAACACCTTTTCAACAGTGGGGGCTAGAATTTATCGGGGAAATCCATCCTCCCTCAAGTGGCCAACATAGATGGATCCTGACTGCAACAGATTATTTCACCAAGTGGATAGAAGTTGTCCCTACAAGAAGTACATCCCACAAAGTAATTATTGGCTTCCTGGAGGATATCATAGCCATATTTGGCTGTCCTAGCAGGATCGTAACTGATAATGCTGCTTCTTTCAAATCTGAGCCTCTCATTAAGTTCTGTGAGCAGTTCCAAATATTGCTAATTCACTCAACCCGCTACTATCCCCAGGGCAATGGTTTGGAAGAATCCTCCAACAAGGGCCTAATAAGGATCATCAAAATATTATTGGAGGACAAAAAAAGGGTCTGGGAGTTGAAATTGAAATTTTCTTTATGGGTTGAGCGAGTGACAACGAAGAAATCTTTGGGCACCTCACCTTTTCAGCTGGTTTATGGAGCAGAGGCGGTTTTTCCCACTCATCTCACCTTACCTGTGGCGAAGTTATTTCAAGATTATGAAGGACAGTTGGATCATATGATCAGAAGGATTCATCAAATAGTAGAAGTACAGCAGATCAGGGAATGGGTGAGGGACACCGCTCATAGTCATCAGCAAAGGGTCAAACAGGCTTTTGACAAGAAGGTCAGGAAGAAGGAGTTTGAGATCAGGGATTTGGTACTTAAGTGGGATGCACCCAGAAAGGATAAGGGAAAACATAGCAAGTTTGATGCCCTCTGGATCGGCCCCTTCAGAATATCTGAGGTTTTCTCAAACAACACGTACCAGTTGCATGATTAGAGGGCGAAGAGGTTTTCAATAGCCCATTAAATGGGCATTTTCTAAAGAAATGTTTCGTTTCAGCCTTAGACGGCTCCTTTTCTTGTAAATATTATCCTTTAGTCCTTTATTCATTTTCTGTTTGTATATTTTCATCTTAATAAAAGACTCCATAGCCCAATAGCAAGGCACTGAAACTGCAGAATGAGTTCTTAGAGCATCACAGGGACGACTCTATCCCCCATGGAGCCTAATGTTAGCGACATTATTTGTCTTAGGGATCAAATACACCCGGGTCTATAGGTTACGCAGGAAGCGCCCCAGCGCAAAGCGGGAGAGTCTCTTTTCTTATCACAATTCAAGCAAGTGAGCAAAGTGTTGGTTGCCAGCTGCCGAGATTCAATTGCAAAGTGAATAGATGGTCATCGGGATTCCGGGGATACCGAGTTGTCTGGAATTTAGCACGAACCGTAGCACCAATAGTTCAAGACAAATCTGGGTCATCTGATCCAGTTGAGACAGGTGGCAGTCATTCGACATTTTGGGGATCGACGTTTCAGGAGACAAGGAGACTCCCATTCTTTACAGCTGAATTTGTCGATTAGCTAAACGCCGAAAGCACCTTTGGAGCCAAGCTCACGGTTCTAGCACCAAGTCACATCAAGAAACCCTGTGAATGGGGGTATCCCCCGTTATAAGAACGAATGTTATCTGGTTCATTCATATGAAGGACGCGCGATGCACATCCATGTCACATCGGCATTCGGGAGTTCGAGGGGTAAGCGCTTTTCATCATTTCACCTCTCAAAACCTCGAATCTCGAAATGTCGAAAGTGCCCAGAAATAGGCTCATGGTTTTGGCACCTGGTCACAAAGGAGCATACCTAAAGGAGGGGCGCTAATGTTTATCATTCGACGAGACAGGCCCCCAAGCACCGAGAGTGATCTTAGTCATTCATCCTGGGTGAACACGTGGTGTGTGATTAGGTCCTCTCGACCTTTCATTCATCATGATTTCGAAGCGCAAGAAGTAGCTCCCTCATATCCCCGATGCACGAAGTGATGAGAGCATCCAGGACCTGGGGCCCGCAGCAGCGTCGGGTGAATTTAGGACCATCAGATTTGAAGGATGTGTGCCACCAGATTAAGTTGTCTCGACATTTCTCTCATCGATATTTCAAGGGATAGGGATCATCCCCTTCCTATTCATGAATGTCGAAAGCTCCTTTGAGATTAAACACAGGGTCACAGCCCGTGGTCACCTGGGAAATAAAAGAGCTACGCAAAGGGGGCCAAAGGCGTTGGGTCTAGTCGCCGATAAGGTTCATCATGTTCTCTGGGTGTCATTTGATCTGACCTCGAGCCTGTTTTCGCTTGAAGTAAATAAAGGTAAGAAAGAGTGGTTGAAACCTCTCTTCATGCATTAAGTGCAAGATATGGAAAGCTTGGCCAGTGGTCTACTCGAGAGGGTCCTGTGTACCATTTTCTCCAAAGAGGCCATGCT
The DNA here is from genome assembly GCA_000966675.3 of Picea glauca. Classification (NCBI taxonomy): domain Eukaryota; kingdom Viridiplantae; phylum Streptophyta; class Pinopsida; order Pinales; family Pinaceae; genus Picea; species Picea glauca. The sequence continues at coordinate 551,611 of JZKD02S1607567.1, read as the reverse complement.
TAGTCTTCAATTAGCCAAAGGAAGTCTGCACACACTAATTTGGCACTTAATGGCTCAGCTACTCCCCTTACAGGAGCCATTCGCAGTTAAGGTGGCATCTAATAGGGATTATCCATCCGAATTCGGCTGAAGGGATACCAAGCCTTGGATGACTAGGCACACCTCTGTGAGGTGAATTTTCCTGAGTTTATAGACTCAATCTTCGTATTTTGTAATCTATTGATGGTTGAGAAAGGCTCCTGGTGGTAAACTTTAATGAAGCACTGTTTTCCTAGTTATGTCTGGACTCTTGAGACTTCTTGTCTGATGAATGTTAGTTTTTCTTTCATGTCTTTTTCTACACCGTATTAGAACGACTGGGAATTGGAGAATCCAGTCAAGTGGTAACTGTTATAGGATGATGTAGAGTTTGATCACTGTAACAGTTGCATTGTTTCTAATCGGTCTCTGTGATTTTCTTAGCGCTGAACGACTTGGAATTGGAGAATCCAGTCAAGTCCCCCCTCTCAATTTCTTGAAGCTCTAAACTAGAGGATCTCACATTCAGAGTTTTTCTTCTACAAATTACTGAAAGGCCTGTTGCATGAGGCAGTTTGTCCACTCCCCTCACCAAGTCTTCAAACTGCTCATTTTCAAATCAACCCACTGACTGAAGTTAGATCAAGACCTCCTTTGTTCCTCGCATGTCAGACCCAGTCCCTGAGTTTGAGTGATATCTTCTCGAGTCTCTACCCATTTGATCATCCCATTAAACAAATTGTGACATAAAAAACTGATGGGCGTCGGGCTCTGCTCCTGCTACAATCCAGGAGTGACTTCTGACGCCAACAGGATGCACCAGAATCTATAATCCATGAATCATATGAGGAATTAATTGCAACCAGAGCATGATGATTACCTTTCTTAGGAGCAGGATCTTCTTCCTTCTACTTCTTGACTTCCTTTGGAATAAAATTTCCAAGGTTGTTCTGTTGAAGTGCATGTGCCATAAGATCGATCTATTTCTTCATGCATGTGGATTCTTCATGGTTCGGTTTATTGCAGTAAGTGTACTTCTTTCCCTTCTTCTTCTTCTTCGAATCTGAAGTGTCTTTGGAACCTAAAGAATCATTAAAGGGTTTGGAATATCCCTCCTTCTCATTTTGTTTGGATGACCCTTTTCCATCATGCATGGTGACTGCATGTGATTTGGTATCTTTCATGAGGCCCATCTGTATGAGTTGTTTCTACTCTTGTGTAAGAGACTTAATGAACCGATCCAACATAGGCATTTTCCAATTTGTTCCAAAAATACATCTGCCATAATGGAAATTGGAGACATATATAGCGTATTTTGGTCCTAGCTTGGCCAATATTGTTAGAATAAGTTTTTTCTCTTGTGTAGAATTGTCAATACCACATTCACCCAAGCTCAAAATCAAAGATTTAAATTTAGTAAAGAAATCATGTATATTATCAAAACTTTTAGGGTCTATGGTATGTTGATTTTTCATAAGCTAGGTTAAGAATGTAGTTCATTTAATTTCATCATGTCTTAAACATAAAAAATAATGTTGCAGCAACCAAGATCACAATAAGAAACACCATGCACAAGAACACAAGATATATCTTGGGAAACCCTTCTCAAACAAGGGAGAAAAACCCAGCCAAATCCTTTGTTATATTCTTCAAGAGAATGACCTTTCACCACCAAGAATGACTTAGCACACAAGAGGGTGCTTAAGCCCTAGAACACTAGTGCCCAAGAGAGGTGTGCACCTTTGCCAAAGAGAAGTACTTGTTGAAATTTCCAAAACATATGAGAAGGATATAATTCTACAATGGAGAATCATCTCTTACTTATATTAGACTTGACCACTCAACAAAGGCAACTATTGGCTCAACAAGGTTGACCTCTCTAAGTCACTATATAATTTATTATTATTATTGTTATTATTATTAATATTAATATTAATATCAATATTAATTATCTTTTACATTTATTATTAAACAGATTAAGGTGGGGCCAACCTGTACCCTTTACATAATAACTAGGGTTACAAGTAGCTATGACTCTTGAACAATATATAGCAAAGGATATGATACACCCACTAGTGCTCATCCACTAAGGGAATATCCATAGGGATGCCATGACTCTGATTCACTGCATTACACAGATGAACCAGTTCCTCACATGTTCACTTGTGATCGTCCACAGGCACGTCCACTCTACAGATCTTCTTTCCTAATGCCACCAACAGGAGAATCATATGGAGTCTTCTCGTCAAATATGCTGCTCAGAGGAGGCCATCACATCATATTGATTTATATTAACATGATGATGTGCCCAACACTTTTGGGATTTCCCACGTTCACCTTGTCATCAGCCACAGACACTTCCTAACTCAACAGTTCATTTTTCATCTGGATAATCATCTATAGTTCTTCTCACTCACGCCATGGAGGAGGTCATCTCTACATTCCTGACTCTATCCCAGGAAATAACCATAAACCCTTCATAGGGGATTTCTCTTAGGTTTGTAAGCTGCGTGAAAGAATTCACATAGATGCTATGTTCCACATCTCACAGGTTTGTAAGCTGGAGGATGTCTCCCATAGCTGCATTCATCAACACTCCCTCTCAGCTAGGGAGGCATTCTTTATCATGCCAATTCTTGCAAAAATGAATTTTAATTTTTTTCTTGGCTAGAGTTATCGACACTCCCTCTCAACTAGGGAGACATTCTTCACGAATTTAATTTGGTGAAGATATCTGTAATCTAATCATGTCTAGGAAGGTACTACATGAGTACAATTTTCCTCTGCATCTTATCTTTGAAATAAGGATGTTTCATCTCATTGTATTTTGATCAATCAGAAAACACTTGGTTCTCAAGGAGATTTTACTCATGGATTTTGGTAATCCTCATGGGATCCATCCCATGGTCAAGTAAATATGTTAGAATCTTGTGAAGCCACATTGCTTTTCACACTTGATGCTTATATACTCTGCCTCTGTGGTACTCAAGGCCACAGAGTTTTGTTTTCTGCTGTATCAGGAAACCATGGCAAGCTTCATGGTAGAACGTCAATTGGATGTGTTCTTCTGGTCCACTATAATTTTTTCTCAATCTGAATAGGTATATCCTGCAAACTCAGTTTCACACTGGAGGCATATCTCATGCCATATCCAATTGTTCCTTGTATATATCTCAATACATGTTTTGTTGTTGTCTAGTGAGTTTGTCTTGGTTGACTCATGAAATGACTAGGCATATTCATTGCATGGTATGAATTCAGTCTGGTGTTAACCAGATACATTAGTGATCCAATCAGTTGTGGATCAGTCTCTTCTGAATCATCATCAATCTTCTTCTTTAAATCCATCATGGTGGATTTTTCATTCTGTCATACTGAACTTCTTTAATATTTTCACTGTATATTTTCCTTGACTTAGGAAAATCTTATCGGTCCTCTGTCATACTTCTTGTCCCAAGAAGTAGTGCAACATACTTGGATTCTTCATCTCAATTTCAGGAGTCGAGGATTACTTGTATCCAACAACAATGTTTTTTGAATAATTCATCAGGATCAGGTTCTTGTCACCAACACTTTATAGGTTTGGATCAACAACACTCTTGCAGAAATTCATCAAGAATCTATCTCTCTAATATAATTTACAACTCATGGATGGTAGTATGGATGGAAGTGTATCGGTTCACTGGGTCAAGTATCTCATCTATGGATTTTTTTTGTATCTCTTGATACTTCCATCAGCTGCATGCTTGATCTTATAGATCCACTTGGAAGTTATCACAGATGTCCCTTTTTGGTCCCTGAATAATATCTTATGCATCATTCTATAAGATATATTGGTATTCTTCTGTTATGGCATCTTGCCATACCGGTTCTCTTGTTGCTTGTCTAGATCAAGGAGTCTCAGTATCAATGAAGTGGCTCATGACTGAAGGATAGCTCGAAAATATCTTTTGCTTTCTCAGAATGTGCCTTGAGAGGCTTGTATGTTTCTCTGCCTCTTGCAGAGGGAGTCTAGGTAGGAATTTTATGCCTTACTGCAATATCTTTGAACGTATCAACTAGAGATCTTGGATAACTTGGAGTAATGTATGTCTCCCTCTAAATTGTTGAAGGGGGAGAAGGTATTGTCTCACTGTCAATATCCATCTGAGATTCTCTGATTCTTTGAAAAACTATCTCTTCTTCAAGGACAATGTCTCTGCTTGTCTCAATCTATCTCTTACTAGAGATGTCTTTGAAGATTCATTGTATCATTTCTTCTTAAAGGATCTAGCTTGGACTTCTTCTGGTTGGGTAAATGAATGTATATGGTCATGTACATAGTCTGCTTCATATCTCATCTAATATGTTTCCTTCTTAAACTTTCACTATGGCTTCCTCAAGGTTATCACCTATGACTTGAACAAGGTCAACGAAACAACAAGCAAGAATAATACTCTTTTGATAGTAGATAAAACAAAAACATGAATAACCATTATAGTAGATCCTTTAGAGATATCACTTATGACCTGTCTGAAGCAAGGATCAAAAGTAAGAAATACAATACGAAATGAAGTCAACACTCTTCTAGTGTTGTCATCAAACATTCCTCCATGGTAACCTAGGATCAACACAAGAATTTTCTCCTAGAGGAGATGTTAGTTGTATATGTTACATTAAGCATTTATCTCAATATGCTCACATGCTACCAAGTATAATACTTTACAAAGACTGCTATCTCAACTATAATGTTTACTTGTAAGGATTAGTAATCAACTTTGTCATGTGTAATTTTGAATCTTATCAGCTTAATTAATCAAACCTGGAACCTGGAGTCTTGTCCTCAAGAATGAGTGTGTGTTGTTTTTCTTCCAAGTCTCATTCACTCAAGATGTCAAGTGATTTCTTCAACCTGTATTTTGTACTAGGACAATATGCTATATTGACAAAAGGTTGGGTTAGAGAATAAACTCTATGATCTCAACTTTAATCCATCTAATACCTTGACTTTAATTTTGACCAAAGGTTAGTATGATGGGAATATCTTCAACATGCAACCTAGATCAAAATAGTGTCATAACAAATAGATGCATATCAGAATAATGAAACCCGAGTTGCATTATTCATATGAATGTGTTGGATCTTGATATCCTTCTGAATAATCAAACCTGGGTTGCATTATTCCTCTGAATGTGTTGGATATTGATATCCTTTATCTCGATTTCAGGAGTCGAGGACTACTTGTATCCAACAACAATGTTTTATGAATAATTCATCAGGATCAGGTTCTCGTCACCAACACTTTATAGGTTTGGATCAACAACACTCTTGCTGAAATCCAAACTCATCAAGAATCAATCTATCTGATATAGTTTACAACTCATGGATGGTAGTACGGATGGAAGTGTATCGGTTCACTGGGTCAAGTGTCTCATCATAGACAACTCCCTTTAATTATGAGAAACCTATGTCTATGGATTTTGTTTGTATTTCTTGATACTTCCATCAGTTGCATGATTGATCTTATAGATCCACTTGGAAGTTACCACAGACGTCCCTTTTTGGTCCCTGAATAATATCTTATGCATCATTCTTTAAGATATATTGGTATTCTTCTATTATGGCATCTTGCCATACCGATTCTCTTGTTGCTTCTCTAGAAAAAGGAGTCTCAGCATCAATGAAGTGGCTCATGACTGAAGGATAGCTCGAAAATATCTTTTTCTTTCTCGGAATGTGCCTTGAGAGGCTTGTATGTTTCTCTGCCTCTTGCAGAGTGAGTCTAGGTAGGCATTTTATGCCTTACTACAATATCTTTGAACATATCAACTAGAGATCCTGGATAACTTGGAGTAATGTATGTCTCCCTTTGAATTGTTGAAGGGGGAGAAGGTAGTGTCTCACTGTCAATATCCATCTGAGATTCTCTGGTTCTTTGAAAAACTATCTCTTCTTCAAGGACAACGTCTCTGCTTGTCTCAATCTGTCTCTTTCTAGAGATGTCTTTGAAGATTCATTGTATCCTTTCTTCTTAAAGGATCTAGCTTGGACTTCTTCTCTTTGGGCACATGACTATATATGGTCATGTACATAGTCTGCTTCATATATCATCTAATATGTTTCCTTCTACAACTTTCACTACGGATTCCTCAAGGTTATCACCTGTGAATTGAACAAGGTCAACAAAACAACAAGCAAGAATAATACTCTTTTGATAGTAGATAAAACAAAAACATGAATAATCATTACAGTAGCTTCTTTAGAGATATCACTTATGACCTATCTGAAGCAAGGATCAAAAGTACGAAATACAATACAAAATGAGGTCAAGACTCTTCTAGTGTTGTGATCAAACATTCCTCCATGGTAACCTGGGATCAACACAAGAAGTTTCTCCTAGAGGAGATGTTAGTTGTATATGTTACATTAAGCATTTATCTCAATAT
>JZKD02S1607567.1:514476-533171 GCA_000966675.3 Picea glauca | reverse complement strand
AACATTACTAATATAAATTACAACTAATGGCCTAAAGCCGACATAAATAAAATAGCATTACTAATCTAATATGCCCCAATTAAGGGGTAATGAGCCAACATTAGGGCTTAACAGAATAATAATTCAAATATTTGTGAGATATTAATTGGATGAGAAAAGAGTATTTCTATTAAGATATAATTAGCAGAAGTGAATGAGTTACAAACTTCTGTGTCGACACGGTTCGGAATCGAGAAACTAAGTTCCTTCCAGGTGGGCCTCCACCACTTCAATCCTCCACCAAAGGAAAGCTTATATAAGAGAGAAAATTAAGTTCGCAATCAATAAGGGAAGAGCTTGGGGGCTGAACAATGTGTTCAAACTTAAAGGACAAAGGGATGTAGACTCAATGTGAAGTGAATAATTTCTCCAGGTTAACTTTTCTCTAAAAGTTGAATTCTTTCTCTCTTTTCCATAGCTCGTATTTGGCCCATTTATATCCTTCAAGTGGAACTGAAGGGCTGAGTCAGAACCTTTCCAGTATATGGAATGCCAAGGATCATTGATCTCGTGACGTGACATGGAAACCCAACACCATTTTTTAATTTTGGGCACATTTCTCTATGTACACAGGTTGTAGTGGTGCAACCTGAGTATACGCATGTTGTAATATAGGCAGGGCATATATATGTGGGAAAATCATATTTTTAGCTTTGGAATTTGCAAAAAGGAACTCCAAGTCTACATAGGGAAATGGAAAAAGGCCCTTTGTGCAAGATTGCATAGGGTGAGGCAAATCTTTCTATAACACTGAATGTCGGAGTTACGAATTGATTAGGGTTGTGGATCTGGGAATCCATTGGGAATCACTCTTAGTCATTAGATTGAACTTAGTGAAGAAGTAGCACTAAGTACTTCGGCGAAGTACCACTTCGGGAGAATAGAGGGGGTTTAACGCCAAAACTTCTCAATGTCGAAGCTTCAAATTAATGTGGATCATCGACCTAAGGACCCTTTGGGATCCCTCTCAACCATCCAATCAACCAAGAATAAGGACTTATGTAAAGCACTTTAGCGAAGTCATACTCCGGGAGGAAAGGAGTGTGGAGTGGGTAGAAACCCCCGAACGTTGAACTTACGAATTAACGTGAGTCATAGATTCATGGATCTACATGGACACACCTCGACCGTGGGATCTAAGGGGTATTGGGAGACAGCTGGCGGGAACTTCAGACTTTGGAGCTCCAGGAAGTTTGGCAAGTAGGTGAAGCTAGGAACCCATGGATGCTTCCAGTCCTATATTGACGTGGCACGCTGACATCACCTAGGTGATGTGGACCCCTATCCTATATGCCACATGTCACCCTTATTTGTGCTTCTCACAGACCCTAAAGGCCATTAGAATACAACATGTTTCATATATTGACGAGGACATGTGTCAACCTTGGCCCCTGCCGCATGTCATCCCCTTGGCGCATGAATTCTTGGTCAAAGGTTGGTGGAGTACCCAAGACTTTTGGAGTTCAAGACTTTAGAAATATTGGGAGGCTAGAACGTTGGGGATAAATCAGCTGAAGGGTTGAACCCACCTATCCATGTCTCTATGTATAATACATCACCACATGTAAGTGGGGACCCTTCAAGATTCTGGGACTTCAGGACTCCGCAAAATGTGCACACATAAATAAAAAGGGGTTTTCAGAGCTGAACATCAAACTCCCCTCTAGCCTATGTGTTAAATAAGGAACAAGCCCCCGTCGTTGGATTGGACAGTGGGTGGACTTCGACCGTAGATGTAGAAATATGGAGATGGTATGAATGATATGGACCCACGTGGTCCTTGACTAATAATGCCCGAAGATCTTCGAGAGGAAATAACTTGCAATCTAGAACTCATATTTTAGTATGGTGGCAACTGTTAGAAAGCTTGTAGTGAGAAGAAGTCTATGGAGATCCCGGAATTAGGATTTGAGATAGTTAATGAAAACGAAATTATGATGCCCTTTCCCTTAAAATATTATTTAGGGGTCGGGTGTGTTATACAGTTGAAATGGCGTGGACCAATCAGAGAGTGCCACATGGAACTCTCTCACTGGCCAATATTGGTTGAGTATCAAAATTGGTTGGGTTCGGAGGGGAATTGAAACCAAGACATCCAGCAAATGAAAAATTTGTCTTAACCAATTGCACTAATTATATAATCTAATATTCCATTGGGTGGTTTAATATTTAAACTGTATTGAATTTTATATACTATAAATAAAATGTCATCTGGGGTTGACCCCGTGACCCCTGGACCGACCCAACCACTTAACATTATACTCTGACCAATACACCAACGATGTTCCTTGTTAAATGTCCATGGGATATTTTCATTTAAGTTTGGATAAGTGCCAATCTAGGTATATAAGGAGTCGGGTGGGGCTTGACCCCCGACTTCCCCTATATAAACCAAGCTCCAACCACTTGTGCTAGATGTGAGTTCATGCCAAGAATTTGAATGAGTTCCTTTTGACATAGTTTTGCGTTCCAAATTTGAACAAGTGCATTGAGATTCATGCCAGAGAGTTTCTTGCATTGTTTTGCATGCCAAGGTTTTATGATATTTTGAGCCTTGGGGACTCTTTGAGAGAAGTATAGGGTTTTTACAGTTAAAAGTTTTGTTTTTTCTGAGACGAAGCTGATTTTGACACTCATATCTAAGTTTTAGAAACATATAAGAAGGTCATTGTAAAAACACAAGTTAGAGTCATTTTTGTATCAAGCATTTGAGCATTAATAGAGTGGTCTATCATTTGGAAGCGGACCCAGAGATGTAGCCCAAGATGGGTGGACTCGGTCTCTCATTTGGAAGAGGACCCTTGTTCTTCTTGTTTCTATTTCACTCAGTTTCTCATAAGTTATTCATCATTAATGAGGTTTTGTATAATTAAGTGAGTTCATATGTTTATTCGTAAATATTCAAGGAGATCTTAATTTTTCGGATCAAGTTGGATGTTAATGTTAGTGGAACAAGTGGGTGGCCACTAGTATATACCTAAATCAATCCTATTAACTATCACTTGCTCAATGCAGTCATGACTGAGTTTTATAGGGGCCAAGTGCTCAACCACATCCAAAGTGTCCAAGAGAGGTGGAAAATATGGTTGAAGAAATTCCACATTAAATATGGGGTGCAGTCTAAGGAAAGGGGGAATACTTAATTCAAAAGTATTCTTACCTACAATCTTGGTGATGGTGTAAGGCCCATATTGAAGTGGGAGGAGCTTCCAATGGGGTATATGAGGTACTCTTTCTACAAATGAAACCATACCTTATCTCCCGCTTGAAACTTGTGTGGTACCCAATGTTGATCATGGCACTGCTTGTACTTGGCGTTGGATTTCTACAAAATATCATGAAATTTTTGTTAGATGTGATGGATCCATTCAAAAAATTTGGTTTCTCGATTAGCCTTGGTATGAGCATGGAAGGACTCTTTCTGTGCAGTTGTAATGGGAAGAGTGACTCCAATGGGGGGCAATGGATGGAACCCCAAGCACACTTGAAAAGGGTTGTGGCCAATAGAGTTGTGGAGGGCTCTATTGTAGCTATTTTGAACATAAGGAAGGATCTCATCCAAGGTGCATAGATGTTTTTAATTGTACATCCTTAGGATATGAACAATCATTATGTTGAATACCTATGTTTTTCCATCAGTCTATGGGTGGAAGGTAGTTGATTTGGTCATCTTGGTGTCCATCATCAACCATAGGCTAGACCAGAATATACTTACGAAACTATTGTATCAATATGAAATAATGGCCCGTGGGAGCCTAAAATGAACCCAAACATGTTCAAAGAAGAGCTTATCAGTGGCCTTACTTTTGATACTCTTCTTATAAGGTGTCAAAGTTTCCATCTTAGAGAATCGATCAACAAGCATGCAGGCACAATCATTACCATTCTTAGTTGAAGGTAGACTAGACATTTAATCCATGGAAATGGACCCCCAAGGCTTATCAGGAGTATATGTAGGGGTGTATATCCCATGTTTCTTAATGGCAGGTTTGGAAATGGTGTGGGAAGTGAAATATCTGATATACTTGTGACATCTTGTTGAAGCTTCAGTCAATAAAAATTATTTTGTAGTATTGCCACTATTTTTTCCACGCAAAGTGTCTTTCCACCCAATTTTAATGAGCTTCCCAAATCATATTTTCACACTCGCTTTAATAAATACAGAGATGGCTCGGGTGGCATAACATTCCATCCTGGAGATGAAAGTCTAGAACTGGTTTTCATGTGCTCAATGTATGGTAGGAAGTAGAAAAATTAGAGTCATTGTTGTATAGTTGTGGCCACCCAAAGGTATCATGCCCATAGGAGCTATTAATTGTGGTTAGCGCAACAACCAAGGGTCAACTATGGAATTTTTCAAAATGGTTGGTGTTGCCCTTCTTGTACTTTATGTTAAGTTGAAATTGTTGTAGGTATGTGTACCACTTATGATGGTGGTCATTATGTAATGCTTCATTTCCTAGAATGTAATGCTTCCACTTTTGACATGCCTACATAATGTAGTACATCTATTTTCCATAGGTGAGGTATCCATGAACAACATCAGATAGTGTTTCACTATTATATACCATTGGATTCCCATGTTGAGTGAGGACTGAACCGATATCATAAACTGAAGCATTTGTCTCAACCTCAAATGGTTGTTGCAATTCAAGAAGAATAAGGACTGGTGTTGAGCAGAAGAAAAAATTTCAAATCCTTGAATTATTTATGTTGTTATGAAACCCAAACAAACTTATCCTTGGCTCCACCCTTAGTCACCTGGCTTAGGACCCAAGCAATATGAGAGAACCCCAATAAAAACCTATGGCAGAATTTGGTGAGGCCCAAGAAGCTGCAAAGATCAGTCAGTGTCTTTGGGGATGACCAATCGTGAATGACTTGGATATTGGATAGATCCACATGCATACCTTGATTTTCCACGATGTATCCCAAATATTGAATTCTATGTATGCCAAAGGAAAACTTCTCCAAATTGTAATATAACGTGTGTTGTTGCAAGGTGCCCAAGACCCACTGAATGTGCTTCAAATGCTCCTCCTAGGTTTTGCTAAAGATGAGAATGTCATCTAGATACATGACCATAAAGGAGTTTGTGAATGGTTTCTATATATAATCCATCATCCACATGAATGTGTTCTGGGAATTAGTCAAACCGAAATTCATGACCAACCACTTGAAGAGAACTTATTTAGACTTTAATTTTTTCTTCCATACATCAATTTCTCAATTGGCACCTAGTGGTAGACTAACTTCATTTCAATCTAACTAAAAAATTTGGTGCCCTTGATTTGATCTATAAGATCATCAATCCATGGGATTTGGTACCATTTCTTAACTGTGATATTGTTTAGGGATTTTTAATCAATATAAAGTCGCCATGTCCCATCCTTCTTCTAAACTAGAAAAATTGGGCTCCAACAAGGAGATGATCTTGGTATAATGTGGATATTCAAAATTATCTCTTGGATCTGGTGTTTGATTTCTTCATTCTCCAAAATAGAGCGCCTATATACAGAGTTTTTAAGAAGAGGATCATCGGGTGTCAAATCAATTGAGTTCTTTACCTGAAAATGTAAAGGCAACCTGGTAGGTGAGGAAAATATGTCTTTGTGTTATTCTACTATTTTTTCCACCTTCTTCTGTTGTGTAGAGGGACCTCATGAAGAGGTTTTGGTAGTTGTAGTGATATTTTGTTCACCTTCTTATTGTATCATAAAGAAGAAAAATTTCTCATTTTGAAAGATTACCTTTGTGCACTACTTTGTGGAGATCAAAGAGATCATAACAGTTGGGACTTCCTCTGGTATGTTGTAGATTTGAACTCCCAAAGTAATAATGACACTACGGGGCCTATATTTGTAAATAGCATGATGTTTCCACATACATGTTTTTCCTAAAATAAAAAAACAAACTTCAAGTGAGGAAACATCACACAATGCCTCGTCTATGAAGGGCTTGATGTTGTAGTGCAAGCGACCTTGTTGATTGATGTGAATGCCTCATAACTGGTTGAGACAACCAATGGTGTATAATTGAGGGTGTGGCTTCATTTTTGGGTTCAGCCTCTTGATAACCTATGATAATATTAGGTTCTTTTGGTTACCATTGTCAACAATGAAATTGAGTGGGGTCCCCTTCATCCACATCTATGAGTGGAAGAGGCACTCCCCTTCTTCAAGATCCTCTAGTTCCTCTAGTTAGACCTTTGTGGTAGTGATGGTGACAATGGGTTCCACATCAATGATCTATTTTCACCTATCTGGTTTCAAATCGAAGTCTTATTCAACATCTTACTCTAATGTGTTCATATAAGCCAACAATGAATGCTTGGAGTGACATTCACTAGTTTTGTTCCAAGGGGTTTTGTGGAACTCACACAAGTTTCTAGTGTCCTTCTTCGACTTCTTGTTACCATTCTTTGATTTTGGATTGGACTGATTTTCCTGGGGCTAGCCATCCTTACTCTATCCTTTTTCTAGGAGTTAGGTCCACCTTTACCATGCTTCTTCTATGATCATTTTTGCAGAACCGAAATCTCACTTATTCTTTTGCTTGAACTTTTTCTTGATCTTGATAGCATATCGATAAGAAACTCCCAGTGAGGTATGTCCAGGAACTCCATATATATTTTGATGTACCTATGTAGGCCATTATGGTACTTTAGAACCATGTGTCACTCGAAGTATTTAATACCGATCTTTGTGTGCAAGGTATGGAAGATGTTGGTGTACTCCGACTTCATCTAGTCTCTCTCCTAATGTAGAGTTTTCTATCTCCTATATTGGTCATTGTAGTTTCCAGCATGGTAGTATTTCTCCTTAAGGGCATCAAAAAAATATTCCCAAGTGGGTTTAGGCCCAAAAATTGCAGACTGATCTCTGACATTTTTCTCATAGTAAGTCTCCCACCAATATCTGACATGGGGAAGGGTTTTAAGGAGTCTGAAGATGATTTTTTCACTGTTGGAAAACTTTTGGATAGAGAAATAACCCACTAGCAGAATTAACCATTTTTCCAAAGCATTGGTGTCTATCTAGCCTTCAAATAAAGGAATATCAAAGTTAACGTGTACCTTGAATGGAATCACACCTTTGAAGTAATTGTTGGTTGAAGGCGCCTCCATTGTTGTGGGAAACCATCGAAGGATCTGGATAAAATTATCCATCATCTCGGTCCTATATTATGTGAGTGCTTCCTCGAGTAACATTTTGATAGGATCTCCTACTCTGTTGTCTCTCTTTTATTCTTCCATGGGAGGTTGCTTGGGTTGGTGGGAGTGTTCTTCCCTAAGCTCAATTATTTCAAGGCCCAACTTCTAATAGCTTAACCTTATTAGGGACATGCACCAAGAAACAACAAAGAACATATTGCTATGACACTACTGGTATGGATTATGTTGTGAACAAAATGAAGGCAAAGATACAACAAGGAAAAAAACAAAGATATTGCAAGAAACATGGTAATACAATTAAACTCGGATTCTATTAATGATTGAAATACAAAATACCGTAAAATGAAAAACACACAAACTAGCTAGAATGGTGGTAGCTTATCCCTAGAGAAAGAGACGTGTTAGCTACGCTCATTCACAAGGATTTGATTTCAAAGAGGTTGAAAATGTCTTTTAACATAAATCATCAATGAGAAAAACCTAAACATCCAAAATCCTAACCTCATAAGATAAAACACGAAAAGATTTGTGGGCCCTAATGTGGCTAGTTGATACATCAACTTCTAGGGGGAACAAATTTTGCATACAATCTGCATTTGGGGTGCTCGATAGCCCGTCTGAAAGGTCTAGTCGAAAAGTACACATTTCAAATGGCCCAGTATCTACCTCTAGCTATTTACTGGGCACAATCACGCCAAAAAAATGTCGTTTAGGGCCTCAAAATTACCCTAGAAGTTTGGGACCTGAAAAACTATAGAAAAAATACCAAGATGTGGAACCATTTGGATTTAGTGGAATAGGTGGGCGTCCACTAGTATTTACCTAGATCAGGAAGAAATGAAAGCATAATTCAAGAAATGGGTTCCCAACACTAGTTTTTCAAGGGCCAAAGACACTAAGATATTTCAATTCATTGAATTATACTAGACGAACAAAGTGTTCATCTCCCGAGTAGTGGAAGAGAAGACCAACCAACAAGAAGCTAGTATGCACAAATTAAGCATCATGGATGCAAAATTTGATGCTCTTTGTAAATATATTTTCAATATAGAAATCATATTTAACAACTAGGTGGACTCACCAAGACACTTCACGGGCACCAATGATCACTTCCCATCTTCAAAATGCACTTCAATGAATCTCATCCATCTAGATGGGGATCAAGAGGAGTGGAGACCTAGATTCTTCTATCAAAAATATGAAGATGTTCACCCAGGTTAATTCACTTTGGTTATCTTGTTTTTTAAGTATGAATAGTGATAGTGACCTCCTTAATCCTTTGATATATATTTTCTTTTATGTTCTTCTCAGTACATACAGGATTTTATGTCAGATTCCAGTTTTTGTGAAGTATTGAAAATAATATTTTGACAATAAAACGAAGACAATTAGCCACTATTGTGGACTTGGTTTCCCAGGTGGCAGGCCACAATGAATGTTTCTTATAATACTTTTTGTGATATACTAATATTAATAAGGCTAGCTAATATATTATGTGTGTGTTTGTATCTTGGTGGTCTAGTTCAAGTAGTTGAGTTTTTTGTTTTTGTGGGGGAGTTATCAATATTGATCATTTTGGTTTATTTTTTTTATTGTATACCTCACATGATCAAGCTAATAATTTTACACTAGTTACCAACGTGAAATGAGAAATAATGCATACATACAAAAAATAAATAGGTTATTAAGTCCGAGGAAAACCCCTAAGTACTTCCCCTCACTTCGAGGATGGTACCCGAGGTAAACCCTAGAATATTCATGGAACAAGGTCAGTCAACAATAAGGATCAAATCCATTACAACAATATACTAATTATGAGCTCATCATGTTACTTGTGAAAATTTAACCCGAGTGGGGAGGATAACAATCATTCCTCCCAACCACATTAGCTAAAACCAATTCAAACACAAACACACACATCATTACACATCATTTGAAAGAGTAAAATTACATAATTAATGTACATGCCATTTCAAGCCCTCTAAAAAATAATCTCCAATTCTTCCCTTTCCCCCTTCTTGTTTTTAACCTATTTCCATCCCTAAACAAGGAGCCATAGTGACTCATTATAAGTCATAAGGAGATATTGAGATTCATAAAGGGAACTAAATCCTTATCTGAATTGGAGGTATTAATATCATGAGGTGTCTTATTTCCACATGTAAAGGATTCATATATAATGACCTCTCTCAAGCAAGAAATCCTTATATCCATATCTTCTATTTTATCCCCCTGTGAAGGATTATATTCCCCAATAAAAACTTTTGGTTATTGAGTTACCCCATTCTAATCATCGTCACTGTCTAGAAAACTTCAACTTTTTCGTTTTTATTTGGTCCCATATTTTCTAGGATGATGTGCCCAAGCATGAGGATAACTAGCTTGTAGATGTTCTATAAGTTGACATATCCAACATGAGAATGATGTGTTCTCATAATCCAATACCTAAGTGTATTTAAAAATTTTCATTTGAGAATCATTTTATCCAGAAGACCCTTACTAATATCTATCACAACACAGATGTGAGTGTATGTGCAAAATCTTACTATAGCTCTCTTAATATATGACTTGATATAAGCACCCAAAGAATTCCCAATATCCTCAAAAACTAATAAATACCATAAATGTAAAGGAAAACTAGGAAGGTGAACCCAAACTAGATTAAAGAAACTAAGACAAAGTTAGGAAAATATTTTGAGAACCAAGGAGTTATTAAAAGTCCCTTACTTCCCCAAAAATAGGGACCCTCCTAAAACACTTTCTTATAATCAACATGATTGTGGTGAGAATTCTCCCCTTGCGAACAGGTTGAGTTCCCCTCACTTGGGTTTTCTACAATTGAGACAACCTCTAACAAATGGAAACTAACATCCTCCTGGTTAACTATTGTTGGAACAGGGGCAGACCCAGGGTTCAACGCTCAAGAGCGCACCAACAAAGCCCTAACTACCGGCCCTTTCGGCAACACCTGCAAAGCAGATGAAGTCTCACCCGAGGTAGAGGCAGGGGTGGTTACAGGACTCGAGTGTCTGAAACCTTGGCTGGGACACAGATCTGTGATTATATCACTTGCAGAGTACTTAGCATAGATTATTTGTCAATATTCAACCCTTATTATACTTCGCAGATAGCACAGAGCATCGCAACATTCACTTAGATCTAAGGTATTTCATCACTTAACAAAAGTAAAATAGATTAGATCCAGTAGGTTAGAAGTAAGCATCTTCATACATTTCAGATCTAACATTTACACACCTCTAAGAAGCACAAAGTATAAGTAGATCTATCAAAGCACTTAGCAAAAGAAGGGATAAACACATCAATTCGAAGCATAAAGCATAACACACAGATTTACATGGTTCACCCCCACCCTGGGGCTACGTTCACCAACTCTTCTTCTTTATTATCATCCTCAATCGATTACAGCACAGAGCCACCAAAACCCTTCTTCGCATAGGACAGAAGATCTGTGCAGCTCACTAGATCCTTCTTCCTTGCGCTACAACACAAATCCTTCCACAACTCCTTACAACAGCTTTCACTTAGCTCTGCAAGTCTCTTACAGTTATGCGCAAAGCACTTACAAAATCTATTAGCACTTATCTTACATCACATACATCCCCTATATCCTCCGATAGATGCCTAGATATCTATTTATACATTACAAAAGTGGGCCTAAGTGTGGGTGAACCCATGGGCCGACATCCCTTTCCCATTACATATTCCCAAAAACCCAAAAGGGACCCAAAAGTGGGTCGAGATTCCACAATCTCTGCTTCGTCTGGCGCTCCATCTTCGACAGACTGTCAAAGTCCCAAAAATGGTCAAACATGACCAAGTATCTCCCAAAACTTGTTCAAGGGCCAACAACTATCATATTTTCTTGTGGGAGGGTTGGGAGAGAAGGAGAGAAAGTATGTGCACATGATTTCTGACATTTGTCCTTTCCACTCCAATGGTTGATCTCCAATCCAAGCAGCTCCCTCACAAAGTCAAATCTGCAAGAAAAAAAAATATGTCTCCTACTACTATCTATGATTTAATAATAGCAACCCTACCTATTGATAGCTTAGACAAAGTGATCAAATAAACAAGAAAAGGATGAGAGAATATAAATGCTACAATCCTCCAAGCTTCCTTCTTTAGCCCTTGAACATGAATCCAGATCAATCTTCTTCACACAAACAAAAGTTTTTCACTCCTTGACAAGATCATAAGTTTGGTATGATTTCCTTCCCCTCCCCTTTCACTCTGAAATGGCCTGGTTATATAGATTCATATGAGCTCAACCACTTAGGATAAATTAGGGACTTGGTTGAGAAAAGAATGGATCTTGGTAAAGGATGATTTATCTTCATGGTTATTCTTTCTCTCAAGATAGGATATAAGGAGGTTTGAATCATATCTGGATGAAAACAATAAAACAAACCAAGAACCATTTAGAAATTCCTCGAAATATTCCCCTAGATTAATGGGATTTGACCAAATTTGCATGGTCTCTCCCCTAGAAGGGAAAATAGATTAGGGGTATTACGACATGCAAAGAAAAATAATGCTCCATTTGGGTGACCCAACCCATGGGATTGAAGCCATCAAATTTATTGACCTCAACTCAGGGAAGACGAGAGGGGGTCACGATGAAATGGGTTGGAATGAAAGGCCATAGTATGGGAGGAGTTAGTATCATCTACTTGGGATGGTTGTTCAGGGAAGGGAGGTTCTTGGGATCAATTTAGCAATGGTTGGAGAGCAGTAGTCATGTGTCAGGTTTTCCCTCTAATTGGTTAAATTGGGCATCAACTTTGGAAAATTGGCCATCAAATCTAGAAAATTCATATCGGACTTGGTCCTCAAGGCCGTTAAATTGGGCCTTGTTTTGTCTTATTCTATCCTACAGGTCTTGGGTGTGAGTGTTGGCCACGTGGAAAGTGGGGGTGTCGGGAATGGGGAGTGGGTCCATTAAAAAAAATGGATAGGCGATATATATCACTATGATTAGGGTGAAAAGGGAAAGCGAAGGGGATAGGTTTCAAATTAGGGTGTCAAGAAGGGGGGGTGGGACCATATAAAAAGAAGGTTTATAAGTGATTAGGTACCATGATGATCAGGTTGAAAAGGGGAATCCAATGGGATAGATCACAAATAAGGGTGTCGGGAAGGGGGTTGGGTCCACGGGAAAAAAAATCTTAAAAATGATAGGTATCATGGTGATCGGTGCGAAGAGAGGAATCCAATGGGATAGGTGTCGAATAAGGGTGTTGGAGGGACCACTATTTTTTTTTTTAACTTTTGCAGAGTTATACTCTGGCCTGAAGAATATTGAAGTAGAAAATGGCCCAAATTATTAACAGGGAAAATTTTGTAGAAATTTTGCAACCAGAATGTAAGAGGTAAGGTTGTGAGAAAATATATCTCGTCTATTCCCTTTTTGTTCTATTTATTTCCCCAGGGGTTAGGGTTTATAGGATTCCTACATACAAGGGTTTTCCATGTGCTATATCTCTCTGATATACGTGCAGGGTCGACTAGTAGTACTTGGCCCAATATCTCAGGGCACTAACTAAGGAGACTCGACTGTACCCTTAGTCTTACTACTCGATTACCCAAGTACTAGAGAGTATCTTCCTGATTTTTGTTCTTGGTGTCGATATAATAGTCAAGTGATTGATCAGTTGATCTAGGACTGGTTTAAGGAAACCTAGGGGGCTCCCGATATACCTGCCGGTACGTGGGGGTGATGGTCGTGTACATATTTTTTCTAATGCAATACTACTTGAGGGGTACCAACAGGGGTTACAGAGGTTTCCAACAAGGTGAACCATTTTTTTCTAGATAACCCCGTGAAACCATCTGTATTTCTTGTGTGTAGTCTTCCCAACCGTAGTTTTGCCCGCTAAGTGAAAAATGTTTGTGCTTTAAAGATGCCAACAGTACACATCTATATCCTGGAAAAAAAAATTCCATAGTTTCTGCAGAAGAAAGGTATTTGATGCCACTTGTTAGGTACAAAATCTATTATAATAGAAGAAAATAAAAATATTGCAGAAAATAACAACGGAACAACAAAATGTAGAGAACCACAACACCAAAATAATACATTTATTGATAGGAAGAAATGTTCACTTGCCTCTTCGAGGGGGAAACCTCCAATAGAATAGCACTCTATTACAATAAATCTTAGGACAAAGCTTTATCATGATTCCTACTCTTATTTATACTAATTTTATCTTCTAAAGAACATTCTAGAGGAAGATCTTTCTAGAAGCAGAAGCTTCTCTTAGGTCTTCTTACATTGACTTGTTCATATCTATTAAATAGGCCTTATTAACTAATGTTGGTCTTTATTACATGAAAATATAGTATTCTACCTACGTGAGGGGTTAGGAGGTTAGGTCCCTGATAGGGAAATAGGTGGGAGCCTTTTATTCTTTGGTCCAAAGAGGTTGAATAGTGGAAAAATATCAAATGAGATTCATGAAACTCGTAAGGAATGCCTCTTATATGGACATCAATTAGTTCCAAGCATAGCACTTTGTGTATGGGTTGAACTGAAATATTAGGGCCCTCGTTCAAATGGGGAACCTAACTTTGGTTTCTTAAGAAATTCAACATGCTCATTATGTTGAAAAAAATTTACATGCTAGAGGGGAGAAAGGAGAGGGCATGAGGTTGATCACTCCACAACAATGAAGATTTGTAGGGAAGGCCCCTCATACCTTTTTTGAGGGAGGTAGTTTTAGACCACCTCCTTCTAAAAACGGTACTGCACCCAAAGGTGTTATGATGGAAAAAAGTGTAGTATAATAGGCATCATTAGGGATGCATGAGAATCCAATAGTTTCACAAGGAAATTTTAGCATGGTAAGGGGTTATATTAGAAGGAATTCATCTCAGAGATCTCCATAGTATAGAATTAAAAATCCATCCCACATTGCTTGTTGGGCATGTAGAGGTCCTAAATTCCAATGTGACTAGCTAGGGTCACAATCAGGTACAATGCATAGAGAGGGAAAATCCCCAATAGGAAATGCAAGCAATAACCATCATATATATGCCATGGTTGATAACCACTAGGTCAAGCATCAATCCACTATGGTGAAATCGTTGGGTTTTGGATGAGGGAACCTTCATGGTCAAACTATTACATATATCGGACTGAAGAATTCGACAACTAAAGCATTGTCTGGTGGACCAAGGTAAGGTCTAGTTGGAAAAATATAGTCCATGATAAACTACCTAGGAGGATGTAGAGACCATGCATTAAGATTATCCTGCAATTATTTTTTTACTGTAACCTCAAGATAAAGTGTCTTGAAGGATGGGTGTGTATCATGCCCCACATTTTGGATTCAACAACTAAACTACATTATCACTTATCTTGTTATTTATTTGCTTAGTATATGTTGGACTCAACTAGACTGATATAACTATTATTATGAGGACATGTGCACCTACCTATGTGCATATTTATGTATGAGTTGTATTATTTTATGTTATTAATGATGATAGTTATGTGATTTCCTTTAAGCATGCAAATTTAAAAGGGAAGTTTTGGTAGGTGAATACTAGTTCGATTTGTATTTTGAATGGATAATTGGTGTGATGCATATGGTAAGTAAACATACTTTTCTTACATTAAACGAAAATATGTAACATTGTTAATAGCATGAAAATGGTTATATGGTTATGCTTGATTATGTGTTTTGGTACATTAACCTATAGGTTAATAGGCCAGGTGATATCCAAAGAACTATAGAGTTCAAGTAGCATTGATACCATGGACATTGAAAGAGTAATTGTATATTATTAATAATTATTTTATAATTTAATTACTAGTTCCAAACATTGCTATGATATGTGGGTAAGTGTGGTTTTGATAGAAAGCATGGTTTCCCATACTAGTTATTCGATGATGTATCTCTAAGAACAACAACAATTGCACAAGTATGGTCAATGATAGTGTCGATCCTAATTCTATCATGAGGAATGGAGGTGTTTCCCACCATGTATCCTCCAAAACTTGGAGTTGTGGGAGGGTCGTGTTAGCCATGCTCCCCTAGACATCTGATGTCAACTACTAGTTGCCTACTAAGGAAGTTAGGTTGATATCATCAATGTTTTCACCTTTGGGTTATATCTAGAGTTACATCGATATAATTGATGCTCTAGCATATTGCAATAGAGGAAGGTATGGAAGATGGAAGTATTTTAGGAAAGAAGGATGATTATAAATCAATTGAGAATCTTGCTTGGAGATTATATGAGCCGTTTTTTTTCTTACCTAGTTCTTACCATGTTTAGAACACTTGCTTAATTTTCTTTTGATCATTTCAATGTACAATATGAATGGACATTGAATTGTTGTGATGTTGAATTCTTATGTTTTCGATTAATGAGAATTATTGACAATTAATTTGCTTAATCTATTGATTATAATTGATTGTGAACATACAAGAACAATGCATTAGGAACATTGTTTGTTTTAATAGTCCACGGGTAGGATATGTGTGTGCTAGTTATTCCTACATATTCAACACACGTATATTATTATGATTTGATAAACACATTAATTACTAAAATACATAATTAATTAATTAATAATTGGGTGGAATAATAAACTATGTTATATGAACATAAAATGTTATTTCCAAGGCAGACATTCATTAATTTTGGTTGGATTGCGTGAAATAATAACAATTAAAAATGTGTTTGTTGTCACCTAACTCTTAAGTGAAAAGTTAGATTTATCAAAGGGTTAGCATGGTTAGATTGCACTAAAATTTCTTTAATTTATTACTATATTTCACCTCCCTAGGATAATGACTAACTACCCCTTTTCCCAAGGAGATTGGTCATGCAAGAAGGGGAAGGAATTAGGAAGGGTGGTAGAAAGAATATAAGAAGGGGAGGAAAAGGAATAGTAGAGGCTATTGATTCAGAAGGAGAAGAAATTCTTGAACTTGTGAAGAGAATTTAACTATTGATTGAACTATTGCACTTAGCTATTAGATTGGTTATCGAGCGATTGGCTACTAGACTATTGTCATTGTTCTTGGAGCTTTGGGCACAGAGGGCTAGGAAACCCAAAGGTTTCATAGATCCAAGAATCTAGATTGGCTCTTATTTGGCTAAGAGGTTGATTTTGATTTGGGCATTCTTCAAGGGGACTACAATACACTTTGGATATTTCAACTAGATTTAGCAGTATTTTCCTTTATTTAATCCATGCATTCTACTCTAAATTAGATGAATAAATAGTTGAAAAAATCATTAGTTACTTTTTCATGAAATTGAATTTAAATACTGAACAAGTTTATCTTCCTAGCTTTCGTTAATTGATGCAGATTATTCTTTCGATAGCCTTAATAGAGGGGTTTCCCCACCTAAATTAGACTTCCAAGTGTACAACTAAATTAGAAAACTTGTATATTGTGAGCTAGTGTTATTAAAATGTATTGCAATAAATTATGTGAAATGGAAATTAGATAGATTAAATGGTTATTAATAACACCCTTTGAAAGAAATAGAACTCCTAAAGGGTTCTATAGTAAGGATTTCCTTTACCATGCTTCTATTGTGGAGGATTTTTTGTGGATAGAAACTCACTTATTCTTTTGATTGATTTTGATAGCATACAAATACATGGCTTTTAGTGAGAACATATCCAAAAACTCCATCTCTATTTGGATGTACCTATGTAGGCCATTATGGTACTTCAAAACCAAGTGCCACTTGAAGTCTCTGATACTCAACTTTGAGTGTAAGGTATGGAATATATTAGTCTACTTCAAGACCCTCTACTATCTCTCCCAATGCAAAGTCTTTTGTCTCGTATACTAGTCATGATAGTTTCCAGCAGGGTAGAATTCCTTTGAGGGCATTAACAAAATCTACCCAAGTGGGTTCTATCCTAAATGTTGCAAACTCATCACCACCATGTCTCTCCCAGTAAGTGTCCCACCAATCTTTGACATGGGGAAGGGACTTAAGGAGTTTGAAGGTGATCTTTTCATTGGGAAAATTTTTGAACAAAGTAATAACCCACTAACAAATTTAACCATGTATCCAAAGCATTTGTGTCTATTTGGATTTCGAATAAAGGAATTTCAAATTTAATTTGTACCTTGAAGGGTATCACACCTCCAAAATGAATGCACGTCGAAGGTATCTCTGCCACCATTGGCGATTATCAAAGGAACTGTGTGAAATTATCCACTATATCATTCTTATGTCATGCAAGGGATTCCTCAAGAAACAACTTGATAGGATCTCCTACTCTGACATATCTCTTTTCTTCCTCCATGGGAATCCACTTGGGATAACAGTAGTGGTTTCCCCAAGCTAAGTTAGTTCGAGACCCAACTCCCCATACTCTAACCACATCAAAGACATGAAAGGAGAAATAACAAAGAGCAAATTGCTCTGATACCACTTATATGATTATGTAGAGAACAAAATGAAGGTAGAACCATAAATGGAAACACACAGAGAGATATTGTAGAGCGAACAATAATACAGTGAAACCAAAATTTTATTAGTGAATGAAAATGGAAAAAGATTGTAAAATGCAAAGATATACAAACTAGCTAGAATGGTGGTAGCTTATCTTTGAAGAGAGATGTGTTGGCTATAGTCATTTGCAAGAAGACCTTCAAAGAGGCCAAGATTGCCTCTTTAACATAACGTATGAATCTCTAAGAGGAAAAAACCCTAACACTAGGAGATGATGTGGAAAAAGGAATGCAAGCCCTGTGAAGGTTAATTGATACATCAACTCCTAGGGCCACAAATTTTGAGCACAAACTTTGTTTAGGACATTTCTTGGACCATTACAAAAATTAATCCATGCTCTGTGTGTTTGGCATCAAGGAGACTATGGGGCATGTGTCAATTGTAAAAAATTGCAAAAGAAATGCTTGAAAAATGCATTCAAAGTTCAAAGCTTGAAAAAATTGTAGCAACACTACCAACATGTGGAACCATTATAAGTCAATAAAAGATATGGGTGGCCACTAATATCCAACTTAATCAAAACACACTACAAAGAAACCTTGGTACTATTCAATATCAAATCTAGAACATAGACAAAACCCTAACAACTAAATAAAGATAATGCTCCACTCTAAGAAGTCTTTTTAACTATGCTTTGAAAACAAAACATCTTGATGTAAAAAACAATGTTATGAATATAAAATAACATAAAAATATAAAACACAATAATGTAAAATATAATGTAAACAAATTATAATAATTAAAATGTCAAATTATAATAATGAAAATGTATTATCATAAAGTCATGTTTGTATGGTCCTCGAGGTGTAGGACAGTCGGTGATGGAGTGTGTTGTTAAGCCACTCTGTGTTGAAAAGTCATCGGTTCGAAACCTGCGGGGACAAAAAAAATCCAACCATGTTAAGGGTTGGTGTGGCTCAAGCCGGGTGTGATCCCCGAGTGATTTTGATGACTTAGATGCCCCTGAGTT
>JZKD02S1607567.1:481146-505007 GCA_000966675.3 Picea glauca | reverse complement strand
TGTTAATTGTCTAATTGTGTTTTAGGTACTAAGTCTTACACTCGTTCGTTGGTTCGAATCCATTTCGGATCACTTGGACTTATATTGTCCATCACCTTATGAACAATCAACATTTACACGAGAAAAAAAAATCACTTATATGTATGTGTATATCATGATGATGTTTATTTAATAAGTGTAAACGAAACAATATAGATAGATGACTCTATGGTTACTTATCTATTTTATTAAATTACATAAGCATTAATTAACCTCTATTATTGTTTAGACTGAGAGATGTTGACTACAAATATTGTTAAAATATGTTGTAATATTGTGTAGAGGCCACATTTGTTGATGTACTTAATACTATTATGATGGCAATTATAACATTTAAAACCATCATTTTTGAGATATTTATATACATGTAATAAAACATCATTAGATTTATTATAATATTCTATTAAAACATTTGTTTATCTAATGATAAACTTATTGGTATTATATATACTTAATGCCAATAAGCTTATGTGATTATGGGTGTTTAATTAAATCCAACATTTATATATCTATCATCTATGTAAATGTAATGGGAAACATTACACTGATTAGAATATTTTAGTGAGGCATTTATGGAGTTCATCATTACTTAATATACACAATTGATTTTTTAAGTTAATTTTTTACTATCTTATATTCAGTATCTGAAGTGGTCTTCTCGTTATTAAGGCATTACACTTATTAGAATATTTTAGTGTGGCATTTATGAAGTTCATCATTACTTAATATACACATCCAATTGCTTTTTTAGTTAATTTTTTACTATTGAAGTGGTCTTCTCATTATTAAGGTATGTACGTTTGTAAACCTTTGTTATACATATACTTATAAGGATCAAAAGTGTTTGATAGGAGATCTGCGTTGAAGCAAAATGAAGTATCTTATAACTTTCAGGAAGTAAACCTTCTCTAGTCTTTGATTAAAGTTAAGCATCTAAAAAGATGATTAGAAAATATTAACCTTTTTATAAATTATTATATAACATTTCATAAGCAACCAATTAGTCTACTTTGGTAACACTTTTTTTTTTTTATAATTAAAAAGCTCGGTAACTCTAAACATTCAAGCTTTATTGAATTAATTAAGTTCTTTTTATAGCATGCTAAGAAAGGCATTTGGGGTGAGGGAATCTTTTAATTCAAATTAATTTCACTACCATAAAGTTCATTATAGTTAAAATCATAAAATCTTCTTAAATATGATTCGACCATGCATGGTATCGATATAATGGGGCAGCCGAGCTGATCTGCTTCCAATTGGAGAAAGCCGCTTTCACCAAGTCAGCCACCTTTCGGTGCGGGTCACGTAACCCTATCCGAGCCATTACAGCTCGGCCTTCGCTTTTTGAGGCTTCCTCTACCCACATATCTATGTGCCCGCAGTGATGGAGATTCATGTAATAATGAAAACGAGGTAATGATTGATAGAAACTTTCAATAGAGGTTGATAACTCCTCATCTTCATTTGATTTTTATTTTTATTTTTATTTTTATTTTTATTTTTATTTTTATTTTTATTTTAACCATGAGAATCTATAACTTATTAGAACAATTTGAATTAGACCCGGATCAAATCTATTGATTATCAACATGATTCTCTTTTCTTAATATATTGAATAACTTTATTGGTTCATTATAATTAAAATCATAAAATCTTATCCAACATTATATTTTTTTTCTTAATACAATAGACAAATTATTTAAATATATAAATACCTTCACTACATCTTGAAAATTTAATTATGAATCATATTTCTTATTCAGAAATTACAATCCCTTAATTTTCTTTTTAATTCATTAATAATTCATTAATAACTAAAATTCATAAAAACCATGTCATACAATATTTACCTAAAACTAAGAAGAATCATATTATACAAAATGTACCTTTTAGATTAGTATGAATAGTGTGTTGGATATTAATCACTCCTCACTTAAATTAAGTGATTACTATGAAAATAATACATGAGAGAATTAATATTAGGTTTTATATAAATTACAAAATCATTTTATTTTATTCTAAACAATTTAAAAAATTCTTATAAGTATTTTTCTTCAAATGGTTTGATAAATAAATCAATCATATATTTAATTGTATTATAATATTTTATTTGAATTTAGTCTTTCAAATAAATATGTGTTTTAATACGCTTATTTATAATGAAAATATGTATTATTTTCAAGTTGTATAGCATTTTTATTATCATAACAAAAAATAAAACATTATGTTTTCTTGCATCAAACCAATTTCAATGACTTGTTGATGCATTCAACCTGCATCCCTATTTGATCTCTATTAAATATTAAGAGACAATGTTCTACATTATAATCCTCCTCAAACTAGATGAATGAACATGAAACATAAAACCAAATGTGGAATTTTTATCATCTATACATGTATTTAGCCTAGTCAAAATATGTAAACTCAATGAATATAAATTTTCATTACGTTGAGATAATTCTAATCCCTAACTTAATGTTCTTTTCAAATATTTTATGATTATTTTAGACTTTTTCTTAAGCCTTCCATGTAACTAGACGCTACACCAATTATATAACAAATATCAAAATTATTAATGAAAAATAAATCAAACTACCTATAAGCTATCTATACAATATCTCACACACATTATTTTTCCTTTACCTTTAATCATAGTTTATCTACAATTCATAATGGTATCACAAACATTACAATTCTCTATGTTATATCTCTTTATTAGTTCACTAGCATAGTTTAATTTAATTATAGTTTTTATAGAATCCATAATGGTATTTCAAACATTACAATCCTCTATGTTATATATCTTGATTAGTTCAATAAACTAATTTAATTGAGATAAAAAAACTCCCTAATGAATTTTGTTAAATTTCTCTAATATCTCAAATAAGTATAATGAATTGTTTTTTACTTTTCAAATTCACCTTAACAATAATTGTAAAAATCAAGTTATCAACATACAATATCATTAGTAATAAACCTTCACTTGAAGTGGTATTTATATGGAGATTTAGATTTGCATCACATCTCATAAATCTAGCTTCTTTAAAATGATCATCAATCAAAACATACCAAACTATTGGTTTTTTCTTTATTCCATGCAATGATTTCTATAATTTATAAACAAGGTTTTGTTTTCTAAGTTTCATGAATCTAAGTAGTTGCTTTATAAAGAATTCACCAATATTCCCATAGGTTTTGTTTTCTAAGTTTCATGAATCTAAGTGGTTGCTTTATAAAGAATTCACCAATATTCCCATAAAAAAAAATAATGTTAACATTCATTTGATTTGTAATCCATCTAAACCATGACTCAATAAATTATGATTCAATAACTAACATCCAATTCTTACAGTTTCATCATTTCTGGATAAAAATTTCTTCAAAGTTAATGCTTTCTTTTTTCACATGGTCTTTGATTACTAATCATGCCTTATACTTCTCGACATTATTTTAAACTTTATAGTTTGTATTGAAAATCTACCTACAACCAATTGTATTTTATCTATTGAAAATCATGCCATACTTCAAAGTTATATTTATAACAAAATCAATTTTAAACTTCATAACACCATTCCACTCAAATTTCCTAATTGTCTCTTCATTCTTCATAGGTCTATGCTTAATAAGTGCTAAGAACATCGATTATTGATGCATAATTGATTAAAAGTGACTTCTTCAAATGCTTAATATGTGCTAAGAACATCGATTATTGATGCATAATTGATTAAAAGTGACTTTTTCAAATGCTTGCTTCTTCTAAGCCACACTTTAGTTTGTGCTCTTTAACTATCTTTGTATTTTAGTCTTCACACTAAACTCTTGAAGTATGTATCTTGCATTATAATAGACTCACTTGGTCTCTAATTTTGATTCATGTTGTCAAGATTTCCAATATTATTCATATAAATTATGGCATCTGCATCATTAGATTTCTAACAATTTATCAATCATATTTCATTAAATAATATGGTGTACTATATTTATTAACAAGTTTTAACAAGTTTCTAATATCCCAAGTTCTATGGTGTATATAATTTTGATGGTTAAGATATTAATTACAAAAGCTCGAAGGGAATATGTTTTTGAAAAATTTATAGAATTATTGATAACGAAGGAGAATATTTTTTTATAAGGGTGAGTGTTAGAAATGTTAATGAAAAAATAAATTTTGTATTGAAGTTAATTATACACTAGTGTAATTGGTTATCGACAAGACAAAACCATGTCAAACATGGATCGATTGAAGCACATTCAAATTTTTGGTGTAGAAGTTGAGTTGGTGTGACCAAGATAACAATCAAGGGATCTCTCCCATGGTGCAAATTACTAACATAGATTGGATAGTTGGTTGAAGTTTGACTTGGTCAAATTTGATCTTTGATAGGGTCAACTTCATGGCATGAAATTAGTCAAATGCCCAACCTTTCCAACAACTAGTTGAAGTTTAACCCCTTGAACTCTCACCTAAATTTATATGTAATATCCTCATTCATTTGAATCTAATAAATGAATGAATCTAAATGATAAAGAGATTATAGTGCGAGCCATTACTAGTGTTGTAAATCTATAAACCTCTTTGAGTTATAAGTTTTATCTATTCAAGTGGATCTCTTTACTTTCTTGTATGAAGTAAAGAGCTAAAGATCAAATTTGAGGAGGCTTGTTTCAAAGATATATTGTATCCTATAGTGTATATGTATGTGTATATATATGTTTTCCTAAAAAAAAAATCACAATTTTAATAAAAAAGATAACATTACATATTATATATGCATTGAAGCATTTCATCCATCATGAAACTAATGAGGAGAGGTAGATATCAAGTAACTAACCCCCTCTTGTAAGAAAATAACATATGATACATACGTCCATAATATATGAATCTATAAGTAACACTCAAGTAACTAGTCGTAAAATTCATACAACTCTTTGACAATGTTAAAAAATTACAATAGTTCCATAAAATATTACATAACAATTTCAACTTTCTCATAATCAAAAGACTGAAAAACATAGTTGAAATAATAAAAAGCAATCCATAATCATCCAAAAGGAGGATGAAAGTAGTCCAAAAATTTCCCATCTTTTATCTCTTGAATATGCCACAGACCATAGTCCATCTGTGAACCTGCATTTAAGAAAACATATGCATCTTCATTCATTTCCCTGTATATATGATGAAAAGAGACAACATTAAAATTTGATTTGTAAATCTAGAATTCATCGAAAATGGGCCTTAACATATAGTTACCTAAATTATATGAACCCCTCATCAAACTTATCACATTCATTGAGTCTCCAAAAAATTGGAGTTTGTTGATTCCTTTTTCAGTAACAATTATCGTTAATAGTTTAAGAGCCAACAACTCAACAAAGTTATTGGTATCTTTATGAAAAATTACTTTGAACTTGAATATGAGAATCATTTATAAAAATGATTCAACCGACACCACAAAATAAAGGTTCCCCTTGAATAGCCCCATCAAAGTAAGCATGTGAACCATATTTTCCAATCACCTCATCCACAACCCGTCTCTCAACTCTTTCTTTTGAAGTTTGATGGAAATTGTCAAGTATATATTTACATTGAACAACACAATGAAAAGAAGGAATAATTCTATCCTTGAATAAACTTACATTTCTTGCTAGTCAAATGCCCCAATCCACAATCACAGGAAGCTATTTAAGTTTTTTCAAGGAAGGGTTTGTGTAGCATGATCTTAAACATACATCAACATAGTCCCCACACAAAACATTTATTATGCCTATAATATCTCCTATATCCTTCCAAACCTCAATATAGTAAGCACATGAGATAAGAAAATGTCCAATAGATTCCTCATTTAACTAACCACAATAGTTTCCCAAGTAATGGCTTTGTTTTTTATAGCCATCCACGTAAATATGTGAGCTTTAGTGAGCATTTAAATTTTGATCTTTCCACCACTAAAGACTTACAACCATCCTATCACTTTCATAGAGAACCAAATAACCTATTTTAGGAGTATACCTACCTCCTACTATGTTTTTGGACTAGATCATCTCATCATAAACCTCCTTAATTCTCACCTAACACCTTTTAATATCTGAAACATAATTATTCTATTACTCCTCATCTCTACCCTTGAGGCCTAACATCTTTGCAAAATGCCATTTATAATTCCATACTATTGTAAGTTCTTGGGAGGAAACCTACTTTAAGAAGAAGATCTCCCTTTCATGCAATAAGTTCATTAGATCCTCAAAGAATATAAGCACATGCTCACATACAACCTAGGGGTTGCTACCAATTCACCTTCTTCCCCCATCACTAATTTTACAAACCAATCATTGAGTAATAAGAGGGAAAGAAAGCACCATGGACTTAAAAAAATTGACACATTATGTATGTGTTTTTAACATGCTTATGAATCCACTCATCTATATAATCAAGCTCAAGATACTTCTGATATGAAACCTGACACCAAAACCCCTGCAGGGAAATCATCCTCCATCCTCCTTTAGTATCTAATTATTTACCAAATTGAAAAATATTTTTTAAACCCCAACCACTAAGGTCCTTAGGTTTAGCAACATTTTTCCACTTAATTAAACAAATACCTATTTTCTCCCTTTGAACAAACCACAAGAATCTGAAACTCATTCTCCTAAATTTTTCAAGCACTCTCTTAGGGATATAAGCCATAGTCATCCAATAAAGTGGGATGGCTTCTAGCTATACTAACTTAACCAAGATCAATCTCCTCCCCCCTCCCAGATAGCCACCTATTACACCAAACCAAAAGTCATCTTTCCATATTTCCAATGAGCCAATTCCAATCATTTGTGCCATAATTATTAGTCTTCAAGTAACATTCTAGAGACTTCAAGCAATTGCTAAAGTTTACTTGGTTAAAAAAAAACAACGTATTCCTCCACTTCAGAAAAGGAAATGGTTGAATTATTAATATTAGTCAACATTCTTGTAGCTACACAATAAAAACCTAACACCTCTTTTAACTTCACAACAACCCTTCTAGTTCCATCACAAAATAATGGAGTGTCATAAAAAAAAACAATTTTGTTAGCTATAAAGTTCTTCCTAGCTTAATGCCTTTGATTAAACTTGAACCTTTTTCTTTAGTTAATGATTTTCTAAACCCCTTTGCCACAATCATGAATAAATATGGAGATAATGAGCATCCTTGTCTGAGCCCCCTACATGGTATGAAAAAACCAGAGGCAAAACCATTGATTAGAATGGAAAAGGATAAAAAAGATACATAAATCATTACCCAATTTACAAAGGCTAAGAAAAATCCTAAGTGTATCAGCATTAGTCTTAAATATTGCTAATCTTTCCAGTCATACACCTTGGATAAACCAATTTTTATCACCATAAATTTCAATTTTTTTTATCTTAAGTAAGTGGAGCCCCTCTTGAGCCACTTCTATCGCCTCATGGATATGTCTTCCAAAAAATAAAAATTGATCCTTTGATATAAATTCTAATAATAGATTTGTTATCCTTAAATATATGATTTTAACAATGATCTTATAGGCATAGTTACATAATGATATTGGCTTGAATTCTTCCAAATACCTAGGGATATCAGAATTAGGGATAAGAGTAATGAAAGTAGAGTTAAATGAAACAATAATCCTATTGGATGTCCTATATTATTCAATTATATTCAAAAGGTCACCCTCAATGAGCTCATAAAAATCCAAGAAAAACTCTATAGTCTAGCCATTTGGACTTGGGATTTTATCTTTTTGGAAATTGTTCATCACCTTTTAGAACTCATCCTTTGGGAGTTCTTCTAATAGCATTTCACTGTCCCTATTGACACCCTAATGGTTTGAAGGGTGTGCATGCGCCACAAGTCATCATCGTGCGTGTTCCCAAGAATATGCATTGCACGAAGCCAAGTTTTAGCACCTACGCCAACCTAGAATCTACTACACATGCACACCAATTTTGTACTACACACAAGGACTTGATGGGATGGTATGCAGGCCAAATCCTCAAAGATACTCAGTAATCATTGTAACCATTTTTGTAACAACCTGACTCGTCATGGTCAAGTTTAAGGGTCATATGGCAAGTTTGTCATGATTTCTACGCTCCATTAAACTTTAGGGGAATGCATGTGGTTATGTAAGGGTTGGGTTTTTGTTCACTAAGAGAGTAGTAGAGATCATATGGAAAATTTGTATATGAGTTAGAGCTCCAAGTTAGTTTTTATATCACTTATGGTTATGTTCAAAGATATTATGTGTGAAAATATGAGAGATAACTTATATTTGAGTGCATGGCGTGTCTCCAATTTGTTGTGAATGCACCCTGAAAAGGCTTTGTCCTCTATGTATGGAATTGTAACTAATTTACTTTGAGATTAATGAATAAACCCTAAAGAAAATTTGTCTATGTATCCTATGATTTAATGATCTGGATGTCTCTATTGGCTTTGTATTATCATATATAGTAATTTCAAGAGAATGATTACATAGTTATTTAGTGAATGTTTCATGTATGTTCCCTTCCTTCACACCTTGCATGAATCATATGGTCTTTGTATTCTCATGGAGTCTAGGGTGAGACCTTCTTTAGTCTTTGAATATTGAATAGTTTGGTGCCTATGGGGTATTTTTTGGAAAATACTCACAAACCCTGGGTCTAAAACCCCCATTGATCAAGCCAAAAATTGGTTTCGTTGTCGAGACTTGAAGGTTTTTTGCTACATGTTGAAGGAAGGAAATGAGGTGGAAATATTCCAAGAAGGAGATATAAGACTGGTCTCTTAGAAGGAAGACAAGTTTTCATGACGAGAGACTAAGAATTGTAGATCAACCTCGAACATTGGAAAGAAAGGTACATCTATATAGATTTACATGAAATTTTCTTGGTTGAGTTTCCTTGTTTACTTCATGAGTGGATAAAGAGATAGAAAAAGATTAACTCTATATGGGATGCCAAAGAATCACATCTTAGGTTGATATATGTGGATAATAAGTGGGCTAGAGATATTGAGTTCTAGTTTGAGTGTGTGAAAGAAGGTTATATTGTTGAGTTTGTTATTGAATGTAGTGAGTCTTTTAGTAGTGTTGAAAGGAAATTCGTAGTCATCCCTAGAAGGAGATTATTGGAAGAAATCCCTCTATGGATAAATATGTTGTTAATAGAAAAGGGTTTGATGTGCATGGGGCCTGATAGGATGGTTGAGTAAACCCCCCACCGCACAGGAGGGGGGAATGGAAAGAAGGGGGAAGAAGAAAAGATGAACATGAAAGTGGGTCCAGAAGAAGATGAGATGAGGTGAAAAGAGAATCGGTCCAGAAGAGAAGACAAGAAAAAGAGTTGAGATATACCCACTAAGAATCAATCTAACGAGGAAATCTAAGTAGAGAAGCAGAGTAAAGAAATCAAGGGGCGATGAATGAGTCATTAGATCCGAGATGAAAAAAAGAGAACCTGCACCAAAAGAGTGTGTGGAAGAAAGATCTGTGCCATAGAGAATGATCTGGATTGGATCATTATATTATTTGTCATATATTTGATGCTTTTAGAGTGGAAAAAACTGGAGGAATTAGCTTGTAGGGTCATTTTAATGGCAGGTCCCAGTTTGGAAAATTGGCGTTCAAAACCTTTCGAATCCATTTGCAGGCATCAAATGACATTGTTTTGGGTCAAGAGTTTCCCAACAATAGTTGGGACCTGTGACATTATTCTACACATCAATACCTTTCCAATGGTGCAAACATTGCGTCAATAGGAGATCGTATGCAAATGTTATGCCTCCCGCAAGTTGACCTACCATGTTGACCACCATGGTATGAGATGATGCCACATCAACCCATGTTACTCATGCATATGGGGTTAGACACGTATGTCATTAAAAGAAGATGCTAGAAGTTCCTAAAACTTATCATAATTGAAGGTTGAGAAATTCAAAACCCTACCCCTAGATGGATATTGGGATATGTTAAATATTGGGCCGCTAGGAGGATAAGGGGTTCCATTCTATCTTATTGTGTTTTTACCCATAACAAAGCAGAACAATTGGGAGTGGGAAATTAGAGAGAATAACATAGGCATGTTAATGTTTTGTAGAAGCCTAATAGGCCACGGGTCTCAAGTAACTCCATAGCGAGTGTATTCTCCTTTGTACTTGCATTATTTCCATACCCTAGCTCATA
This sequence comes from Picea glauca, assembly GCA_000966675.3. Taxonomy (NCBI): domain Eukaryota; kingdom Viridiplantae; phylum Streptophyta; class Pinopsida; order Pinales; family Pinaceae; genus Picea; species Picea glauca. The sequence goes on along the minus strand of JZKD02S1607567.1, from coordinate 494,789 downwards.
AAAAAGAGACTCCATAATCCAACAGATAAGGCACTAATATTTTGCATTGGATATTGAATATTGTGCATTGGTAAGCGTGATTTCAAGGAGATTGAATTGTTCAAGTTTGAAATTTAATTTTACATGCATTAATCTATCTTGTTCCCTAAGGGAGTATTTATTTTCCAAGTTATTAAGCTATTTTAACAAGCATTAAGATATGACCATTAGAGTTGCAACAAACTTACTCTCTTTTACTCTCTTACTCACTTTTCTACTGCTGAAATTTACTTGCAAGCTGTCATTATCGATCTATTGTCTAATAGCTATTTTTTGGGTGGATTGCTTGATGATTTTAGTGGATAGAACTTCTTGTTGTAGAAAATTTTTGCTACAACCATAAGGCTGTTATAAAACTCTATTGTTAACACTTAATAACAACACTCTTTTTCTATCGAAGTCTTGGTCTAAATATTGGAGAATTGTCTACTAATTGCTACCTTTATTTTCCAAAATCATACACTTGATTTTGATGGTTTAATTTGCAATTGTCATAACTTATTTATTGTTGAATATATATATACTACTGCAATTTTGGGACAAAAAGTTCTCTTGTTGATTCCCCATTGGTTTGAGGCTTTTTTTAATCATCATATCTTGTCTTGTTCAGGCAGGTTTAACATTGTTTTGCACATACATAACCTTGGCAACCATTCACCATCTCCCAAGACTCTTTCCCAAGCCTCATTCACATCCTTGAATTTGACCTATACATGCACTCTTTGATCTCTTTCCATCTTCTGTCACAATCCCCTTAGGGTCACCGGGAAACCTCCCTTGTGTTGGAATTGTTCTTCACTAAAATGAGGGGGACATATATTGAGGTGACAGTGATAGGTGTTCCCAGTTGTGTCACACACTTGATGTTTGGGTTGGGAATTTCAAAAAAACACATTATGTGCGATAAAATATATGGCACCATTTATGGAGAGGATTTTGAATCCTTTCTGATCCCATAACGACACTTGGAAAGTATATCCCAAAGCCTTTACCCATAGTTACCTTTTCACTTTTGATGAACTTCATACAAGTTTATTTGGTGACTCCATTGAGGAAAATACCCTCTCCTTTTAGATGAGCCTTGATCTCATCTCACAACTCCATTGAAGTGTCGTTTCAAAAAATTGAACTATGGAACCATGGGATGAAACCTTGCAAAAACTTATCATATCTCAAGGACACTTGTACAGATGGAAAAGAACAAATTCGTTGATGAAACTATCAAGCATATGATGAATCTTATAAGGGAATCATCCCAAGAATACACTGAAGTAAAACTTAATGAAGCACCTCTTATCGAAGGGAAAGCCCCTATAGATGAAGAGATTCTTGAAGAACATATCTGTGAAGAAAGTTACCAAGAGGATCCAAATGAATTTTCTCACGTTGAATACCCAAATGAGACATTGGTGTCTACTTTCCCTCTTGAGGAAGATGAAGTGGTCTAGCCTTGCGAAGAGTGATATTTTCTAGTGATATAGGTGAATTCATGGAGCAACCTTCAGATAGGGTCGACAATCAAATTGATGATTTAATATGTTTCCAAAAGCATGGATGGGATATTAATTATTTCATTTTTTATGGAGATTGCATCTACGACGACGAGGGAAGATTCCAGACAAAGAATGCATAAATATTCCCTTTCTAAGATTGTTTTCTATACATTGACGATCAAGATATTTCGCATCCTGGTGATGATATGAGCATATATTGGTCTCATCCATCCAAGGATGATTTTTCACAGTATACTCATGATGAATTTTATTCATACTTTGGGACTTGTGATGCGTACCCTTTCGGGCATTCGAATTTGTTATATAATTAAGATTTTCGACCACCCTTGTGCTCAAATTTTGGTGAATTTGAGGTTGTGGCTAGCCCTATGCAATCAAAGATTTACACTATAGAGAAATAGTGTTTTCAACTTGGGATTGTTTTCAAGGATTGGCATATAAAGAAACAACATGTTTTGAATATGGAGAATGGTCATGTCTCCATATCTATGTATATTCCTTGTCTTGTGCCTGTTTCTCTAGGAAATCATAAGGTATTCTTTAGATCTTTCATATCCTCTCAGCCTTTAGAAAGTGGTGATCATATGAGTGAGGATGATGATGAGTCATCGTTTATATGAAGTAATCCTATTCAAAAATGGATTGATCATGCTTGTGGCTATTCTCTCCACCAAGATTGTCTCCCTCCCACCCACCTCCATGAGTTGCTTTTCATGATTGATTGCATGTTTATTTATGATCATGATTATTTTGTGCTTGACTTATCTTTTTTGTACTACATGATTAAACACAGGGGGAGATACCTTGATGATATTTTGAGCAGGTGGTTGCACTAGTTGTACGACTTCACCTGATATCTTTAGAGTTTTGATTTCTACGGGCCCCAAGCCCTATGTAAGTAGGTAGGTCATTTTTTTCCTGCATTTGCATTTGTGTTGTCATCATAATATAGTTTCATTTGCTTTCATGTTTTTCTTTACACGTTGATTTATTTACATTTATGCATAATTATTATGGTACATTTGCTTAAATCATATTGCATGTTAGGTACAAGTTTTTGAAAAATGCAATTTTTTTTTTGTAATGAATAGTTGAATTTGAAGTTTTGATTATATGAATAATGGGTGAGCAAGCCACCCCTCGGTGCTCTAATATATTTTCTTGAGTGTGTGTAGGCACATGTCTTACCAAGAAATATTGAGGTTCACATGTACTCTACAATGAGCACATATCCCCATGTAGGAGCCAAATGTTACCCCCTAGGCTAGGGTTAACTAAGGGGATGATGTCTCAAGGCCCAGAGGTTAAATACATGGAATGTCGAGAGATAGTTGAGAAGACAGAGCCCCTCCTATCACAACACATAACCATTCATTGACAACAACAATTTTGACCACATTAGCATGTCCCAGAAAGGACATCAAGTCTTGCTTCATGAGGTAACGAGTCTGGTCTCGTGGTAAGTGTCATTTTAATAATTTACTCATTTGAACATGTTGCAAAGAGTCATTTCTTGATTCTGAAAATGTTTTCTTGGAAATTATACCTTTTTCCTCATTTCACCTTGGTGGTTGACATGGTTTCCTATCAAGTGGACACCCTTGGGAAAAGGGTTGCTACTAGGGGGTCTCCTTGAAGGGTCATCGTACCATTCCTGCACATACTTAATACTTTCCACACCTCTTCCCTTTTGTTTCCTCATATTTTGAGTTTATGGAATTATTGACCCCAAGAAGGGCTTGTACCTCATTTCATGGGAAGAAGGGAATAAAGGTCCAGAGGTGTTGTAGATGGAAAAAGTTAAAATCCATAAATTATCCTTCTAGATTATCACCCTAAGGTCCCGAGAGCAAAGAAACGCTTTGCCATAAAAAATCAAGGACCTTTAAAAAAGAAAAAAAATGATTAATAAATGTCTCTCTTGTTGGGAGAAGGCATTTGCAGTGTATTTTACATTCTTTGCACATGAAACTCAATGTGTTCCTAACTTCAAGTGGCATTTTGGTGCTCCTTAATTTTCATTGCACATAGCACTTAATGTTTTGGACCATAATAAATGAATGGAAAATAAAAGGGCTTGGAAAAAGCTTGCATTGCAAATGAGGGATGTAACACACCCTCTACAAAGGCACTTATAAATGAGACAATATGAAACCATGTATGTCAATAAACCCCATGTCCAAGAGTCATGCTCCCATCCACATCATACTCTTTTACATGAATTAGAAAGGGTCTACTTGGGAAACACTCATTGACTTGGGGATCGATCTACCTAATAGGGCACCATGACAACCCTCCCATACTTAAATTTGGAAAATTTTATAAGGTCTTTGAGCACTTGTTTAGTTTGAAAAGGGGGGATTTAATGCACATGTTTGAGTGGTTCTTTTATTAAATGTGGCTTACTTGGCATGATACATGTGACTTGTGGACCCTTGGAAGGCGTACTTGTTTGTATTTGTAGTACCTTGCAAGGTGATAATCCATTTCATGGAGTAATTGTGTCATTTTGACTTTCATGGGGGGTTGAAGACCCCAAGGATGTACGCAATACCCCACATGATGGGCATAGGACCCCAGAGTTCTTGTGCACATGAGGCGATGAACGTTGCCTTGGAGGCACCTAGAGAGCACTAGAGGATGACATTGTATACCTTTTCACTTGGATGATGGCCTTTGGAGGCCTAGGTCTTTACCTTCTAAGCCTTGATGTCATGTGGAGGCTAGGGTTTTAGTGGGCTTGATGGTTTCAGGCATGGTGTGATGTGGTTTGAAGGAAGAATATGCATGATGATGACACTCTAGTACATGAGAGATGGACACATGGCCTTTGAAGGACCAAATACTTGCATCTTGAGGCTCAATGTCTCACTTAGAGGCTCAACGTTGCCCTTCTAGGGCATGACGTCACCCCTTGGAGGGTTTTACTTTATGTAATTTTATTTTTGCAAATTGTAAATGAAAATAAAGGGGGTAGACCCTCTTTTAATTTGTTGTTGACTTTATTATGTGGATAAATTGGTTTAGATGACCTCATATAAATAGAGGTCATCTCACTTTCATTTTAGACATAAATCACTTGAGAATTACATAACTCTTGGCTGAAATTTTTTCCCTACTTGGGAAATTTTCTATCTCTTGTCTCTTGTGCAAATGGATAATATACTCGTCTATTGGTGGAAGAAAAGATAGTGACTTATCTTGTATGTTTGTTCTTGGAAATTGTGGTGGAATATCTTGATAAGTAAGGGTTTTTCATTCTATCTCTTTGATTAGATCAAGAATTTCTTCAATTTTGTGTGTTTCTTCTTGATTTCAAGGTTAATTTGTCAAAACCTTGGAGGAGTATAAAGGAATACACCCTCCATCAAAGAATTTACCTTCATTGTTATTGAAAATACTTTAAATGATTACAACAAGGAGTAAAAACACTTACACCCTTGTAGCAATACCTTACTAAGGTTTGTTTACTCTAGGGAGTAAAAAGGCTTACACCCTTGTAGAAATACGCTGCTAATATTTGTTTACTCTAGGGAGTAAAAAGGATTACACCCATAGAGGAGTAACAAACCCTAACTCATAAACAAGAGACTCCATAACCCAATAGATAAGGCACTCATCTTTTGCACTTAACTACATTAACTACATTAGGTTTATATATATATAGTGGCCATATTTATCGATGAAGTTAATGCTCTTATGATGGTAGTTTTAGTATTAAAGCCATCATTTAGGTTTATATACATGTAATGTGACATCATCAGACTTATTGGTAGTCCTCTAGTGGGGAATTTATTTATCTAATGACCACATTTATTAACGTACTTAATTCTATTATGATCTAGAGTTCATAATTAAAGCCATCATTTATGTAATATTTATGTAAATGTAATGGGAAAACATTAGACTTATTTGTATCCTTTAGTGGGCCATTTATGGGGATTTTACTTAATATATGTGTTCAATTCACTTGGTAGGTGATTTTTATCATCCCATATGCATTATGTGAAGTGGTATTCTCGTTGTTAAATCCTATACATACATGAAGTCTTGAGGTCTTCATTATCCATCTATTGATGTTGATCATCCATCAAGATGTAATTTGATGTCATAATAGAGATACTTTTCTAATGTGATTCAACATAGATTAAAGTTGCTCATGGAAACCTTGAGCTAGGTATCTACTCCACTTATTATGGTTGCTTTCTCTTCTTACCTCTTTTAAAAAGAAAATTATATTCCCTACAATGAGACATGGGTCAAAGAGCCACTTTGTGGAGATTTCAATATGAAGTATGCACACGAGAAAACACAAAATTCGGAATCATTAAGCATGTCAACATTGATCTATATTTTCTCGAATCAAAGGGTCGAACAATTGTCAAACCACACTAGCAATACTAAAACTCTATTGCAACTTCATGTTTTGGCATAGTACATGTGGAATTTTCCATACCTATCTCTTCTTTGATCCATTACTAAAAAGGAACACTAGTAGGTAAAATGTATTGATCCCTTTTATTCACAAGGTGCACATGATTATTAGTGGTAAAAAACTAACACGTGACTTTAGAAAATACCCCATTCAAACTCAAATACATTCTCAACATCAAGAAGGGACCAAAAGCACCATAACAAATCACCAGAGAATGATGTTCATATTGAAACTAAATTTCTCTATCTCTAATCAATCATGAATCTAAAGAGGGATGTGTGTAGTCTACGTTGAAGAGACATATTTGATGTTGAGATTAAATATCCACAACACATATAAACAAGGGAAACAAAGGATTTACAATAGAGAAACCATGTGAAGGGAAATTGTAAGTAGCCATTTCATTACCCTATGTGTATTGACTTGTATAATAGGTCCCTTTATATAACATTAGGTGACCATAATAATATTCCAACTTTAACATATTTTTTTCGTACCAATATCTATAAATATCTCAACAACGTTCTTGAAATCCTCATCCCTAACTTATCTCATTGTCATCATTTTTAATTTTGGATGTAGATATTTATGCTAGTCTACTTCATCACTTGTTACAATGTATATATCAATAATCACAAGTAGGATTTAATTCTTCATGCATTGTAGTAAAAAGACAAAGAGACATCAAAGAATTCATGATGCCACTAAGTTCCATAGTCCCAATCCTAGGACCCATAAATGTTGGATGTGCATGTAGGGCATGCATCAAATATATATGATTTGTTGTTTCACTTCATTGAAAGTTCAGAAAAATATGGTGCAACATCTCATCCAAATCAACATCAAAGAAGAGTAGGAGTAGAAAGGATCTCATCCAAAACCAACAACCATAACGCATTGAGTTCTAAGTGACTTGAGTTAAGAAATCCAAAGCATATTGGGCCCAACTAATTAATGTCATGTGCATCATTGATAAGTGTAATAATTGAAGTCTAGATATAGGGAGGAAACTTGCAGACATGTGAACACACAAATGAAGGATCGAAGAGACCAAAATATTGTGCAAGAGATGCTTTGTGACCACATTATTTGTAGTCCATGACAAAGCATGCCACATTGAAATTCTTGGGGAGTATTTTTTATTATGGCCTAGATGAAGACTTCGATGAAGAGAGGTGATAGATATACAACAAGCTGTCAGGAAATGAGAGACACTTCCACACTAAACCTAGTAGAAGAGAATAAGAATTTAATCAAGAACGTAAATAACAAAGCAATCACACAGTACACAATGATTTTAACCTGGAAACCCAAACCGAGAAAAACGATATTCCTTGAGACTTATTCTCTCTTGTTGTCTTAATCAATCTAAATAAAAGGTTGAATGTATGACCTTGATCCACACCTAAGACACAATTGAAATCATATCGTCTTTCCTATGCAAGAACAACCTTGTATCCAATCTGGCTTACATCTGCATGACCAACAACCTACATCTAAATATTTCTCTAAATATTGGCTATCCTACGATTCATTGATTAGACTTTACGGCCTTACAACATGCCTCTTTATAGGATTTACAACAGGAAAACCCTAAAGAATCGGCACCCAAAAATGGTTACATATCCATGTAGATCATTGGATACAAATCCCACAAATCTCAAGATTTTGTTACAGTCGACTCCAAGTCATATTACTAGTCAACTACTGATCAACCTTCATTCAGTCTTTAGTCAATCACCACATGTCTGCCTGTCGACCTCATGTTGGTTGACCTCTTTGAATTGTATTTGATGCCTTTACGACGTCTAACTACCTTGACCTTTGACTTCGACTTTACCCATTCGACTAACCTTGACCTTCGAATTGTTTTCGATCTACCTTGACTTCAACCTTCAGACGATTCACCTCGACTAGACTTTCACTGCAAAGAATATAAAAAACCAACATTATCCCACTTGTTGTCTTCTTTGCTAAAACAAGAGATTCATAAACTTTCGTTCACAAACCCCGAGAAACAATTGCCATTGCCTCTTTGAACCAAGAGAACTTCACAACACTCACAGACTTGGTCAACAAGTCTGCTATGTTTTCCAATGTGTCTACTTTCTCCAGTAGCACCTTTTTACTTTCCACCATGTCTCTTATGAAATGGTATTGTACATCAATGTGCTTAGTCTTCGAATAATAAGCAAGTTTCTTTGCCAAAATTATTGTTCTTTGAATATCGCAACTTACTTTCATAGCTCTCTGCTCAAACCCGATTCCCGAACACAACCTTTGCATACATACCACTTCTTTGCTTCCATGAGTGGCCGCCATGTATTTAGATTCGGTTGTTGACAAGGATACAACCTCATGTCGGTTATGCATCCAACATATTTCTCCACTGAACATCTTGAATACAAATCCGTTGGTCGACCTCCATTGATCCAGATCTCTAGCCCAGTTGGCATCGACAAATCCATGTACATTTAATTTACCACTGTCACCTTGAGGTCTTCCTTAGTAGCATATAACACAGTCCTTTGTGCCACACAAATACCTGAATACTCTCTTGACAATAGTCCAATGCTCCTTTCCAGGTGTCGACATATACCTGCTCAACATTCCCACTACATGGGAAATTTCTAGTCGAGTGCAAACCATCACATACATTAGACTACCAACAACACTTTCGTATGGAACACATGCCATGTCCTCTATTTCTTCTTGTGTCTTTGGACATTGTTCAACAATTAGCCTTTCTCCCACAGGAATTGGCACCTTCACTGGTTTGCAATCATGCATGTTGAAATGTTTCAGAACTGTTTCAATATACTTCATCTAATTCAACCAGAGCTTTCTAGTGGCTCAATCTCTCTTAATATCCATTCCTAGAATGAAGTTAGTTGCATTGAGATCCTTCATGTCGAACTTGGAGGATAACTGCTTCTTCACCTCCTTTATTCTGTCCATGTTGTTTCCAATCATCAACATGCCATCAACACACAAAGCTACATATATGAAACTCCCACCTTCTTCCTTGGAATATATGCAGTGATCAAATTTGCTTCTCACAAATCCCAAACTAAGGATGTATGTGCAAAAATTTTGGTACCACATCCTAAGCGATTGTTGTAAACCGTAAAGGTATATTTTTAGTTTTCACACCAACTCTTGCTTTCCCTTTACTACAAATTGTTTAGGTTGTTTCGTGTATATTTATTATTCCAGGTCCCCATGTATTGTTGGTTGTGGAGCCTGATTATCTTCCTGATTTACAAGTCTTTATTTTCAGCCATGTTTATACCCCATGAAGACTGTACACCCCTCCACATGGGGGGCTTGCATCCCCCAAAAGAAAAATTTCTTTGTAAATCTATATTGTAATTTCATAGTCAATCTAGACCGTTCATGTTGGGCCCGAGATATGATCATTTTTATGATGAATATTATACATTTTTGCTACATGTACATATGTGTTTTTCATCTTTTAAAGGAGCTTTTTGAAGAATTTCATGATAAAATGGTATGATCGCCATAAGGTATGCGTAATTCATGTTTAATGATTGAATCAAGTATAATTCATCATGTTTTATGGTTTCCAAGAGTTAATTCACATTTTTTTGGTGTTACAGGGAAAAAACACACTATGTTTCTAGTTCTGACACTTGATCCGACACTCAATCCGACACTTGTTCCAACACTTTGTATTGCACAGAAATGGAAGGTGAGTTGGAAATTATGGCATTGGCGGCCAGTGTTGGGCGAATCGGGAACATGGGTTTTGTTTTTCCTTATCCCCTCCAGCTACTAAGCTCCAGACAACTCAGTTTCAGTTGTCCAAAGAAGGAAATTATTGGCCCGCTCCGTTTTTTCAGTTAGGGCATCATTTATTGTATTTTTCCAAAATTAGAAGTGGTTCAACCCTCCTGTGGTTGACCAATTGGTCTGTAAGCTTATAAATACTGATAGGATGGTCATAATATTATTAACCAAGTGGAAGATCCATTAGATTAAAGACAAATTTGTTTTTCTCTGTTTTGGTATTTTACATTGCCAGAATTGTGCCAAAACTGCATTTTCAAGCTTTTGTTGGATTACTGAGAGGGGGGGTGAATCAATAATAGAGCAATTTAATCCATTTTTAACCATATAATCCAAGTGTTATATCAATGAAGCATTATCATCCAATAACTGCAGAGTAAATAAGCAATGAACAAATGAACAATCATACACATACACAGTACACCAGTGTTTTGCGTGGAAACCCAAATCGGGAGAAAACCACAAAATGCTTTTTCTTACATGTCTTGAAGAATTACATTCATTGGAATCAACAACTTCCTTTTTTTCCCAATTGGAACTAGAAGGAGGCTCCAACCCCCTAGTTTCTCAGGCTACAACCTGAGGGAAGATCCAACCCCCCAATTCTCTGGCTACAACCCCCTATGTTCTCCGGCTACAACCACCTGTCCTTGCCCCGTCCTGCCACCTTGAAGTAGAAGTAGAATGATGGAACCATTGTCACACTATCATTGTGAGATATACCACTATAAACCTGTACCAATAAATCTGAACCATGCATCAACCGGTACCTCAACATGTAATCAACCTGTACCATAAACAAGGGCATCAACCATGCACCAACCTGTAATCAACCTGTACCATAAACAAGTGCATCCAACCATGTACCAAGTATGTACCAATCATGTGTCAACTACTCATAAATATGTACCAACATCATCAAATATAGACCTCATGTATGTGCCAAATCATCAACTACTTGTCTCAACCATGTACTCAACATGTACCTCAACCTGTACCATAAACAAGTGCATCAACCATGCACCAACCTGTAATCAACCTGTACCATAAACAAGTGCATCCAACCATGTACAAAGTATGTACTAATCATGTGTCAACTACTAATCAACTCTGACTCATCAATATTGATGCAGGAGCATCTCTCCACATCAGCCAGCAGTCATCCATGTCTGCGGATTCAAATCGCACGTTGAAGGGAAGCGCTCGATGAGCCCCTCAGGTAAAAGAGATTTTGAGATCTCATTTTGAGTTAGTAATGGCTGTAGGAGGAGAGCCAGAGAGAGCTCGAGAACACCTTGTACAAACAGGCATTTTCCATTTTAATATAATCAGAAGCAGTTTTTCCTGCATGTCATTCTGTGTTGAATGGATGTCTGAGTGTGTTCCTTTATATGCTGTGAATGTGTGTGTGTTAGTGCATTTGCAGGAGTGTGTTTGATTTTAGGTTGAAGGTATTTGAGGCTTCACGCCAGGAGGGTGTGACAGAACGCTGCGGGTTCTGAGAGCCGTGCACAGAGGATGCACTTTTGAACTCTGCGGAGTCAGACAAAGACGTGCTGAGGCACAGGAATGGAATCATCAACTCAAGAGGAAGACCTCAAGGTTGTTTAATACCTTGGAGGAAAGGCTGTGTGAGAGAAGACACAGTTGCAGACAAAACTTAGTTGTGAGTTCTGTATAGCTCTGCCAAGTGGGCATTGAGCAGGTGCAAGGAGTGCACAGAAGAAGAACTCTACTCTAAGTTCAGAAGACAGAATCTCTGAGGATTTCTGTAGAGCTCTGCTAGGTGGGTATTGAGCATATGTGCTACGGTGCATTTGAGGGAGAACTCTACTGTGAGTTTGAAGAGACCAGAATCACTGAGGATTCTGTAGAGCTCTGCCAGGAGGGTATCAAGCAAGTGCAAGGAGTGCACGAAAGAAGATAGAACCGTTGAGTGTTCTGTGGAAGAGAGGGAACTCTGCCAGGTGGGAATTTGAGTTAGTGTGTAGAAAGGCACAGGAGAAGAGAACTCTTTGAGTTCTGGAATTCATAGGAAGAATCCATTGAGGGATTCTCACAGGGTTATTGAACACCTGGAAACTCAGCCAGAAGTTGTTGGAGAAGACGGAGAATCTCAGGAAGGATAGAACCAACACGTGCATGGGAAGACTCTGCAAGGAGTGCAGGATTCGAAGAATCCTCTAAGGATTTGAAGAAAGTAATCTCAGGAGAAAGAGTGCTTCTACGCAGAAAGTCGAGCTGCAAGGAGTTTGCAGAGGAGGAAAGAAGCGAAGTTTGAGGCCTTTGAAAGATTGAAATTCTCCCAAGGTTGGGAAGGAAGTGCATAAGCTCAGGAGGAGCAGCGTCAGTCGTCAGATTGACAGAAGAACATATCTGGACCATTGGTTTAAGCGTCCAGGAGAAGCTCAGGAAGAGCCTACAGAAGGAGGAGACCGATAGCCGTCGGATCTCACTCGAAAATCCTGTAAGTCGTTGGATTGGGAGGAATTGCGCACAGTTTAGCCTCAGAGGAGGAGCGCACAGAAGAACAGGTCTAGGCCGTTAGATCTGAGAAGAAATCCCGACAACCGTCGGATCTGCGGAAGTCACACGGAGGTTAAGTCCTCGTGGACAGGAGGAGAAATCCCGACAAGAGGAGTCATCATCGAGATATTGGCCATCGAGAAATCGAAGTTCCTGAGGTCGAAAGGAACGAGACATTAACAGTCTCGAAATCCTGAGAGGTGATCTAAGCCGTCCATTTGGAGAGGACGCGTGGCAGAAATCGAGTGCCACCGGGGAAAGCTCAACAGGAGTGCTTCATCGGAGAATCGAGATTCGGATATTCGCGAGTCCCGTGAATATCTGCAGCTGGAGTCGCGATATCACGAAATGCGATACTCCGACAGGAAAGAATATAGCGTGGGCCACACAAGATTCGGAGGAGGAAAGGTGGCAGATTTTCGCGATGGGTGAAAGGACCATTGACAGGTCAACGACCGTGAGCCATCGGAGGATCAGGAATCGGAGAATCACGAGTCCAAAGGGCGTATGCACATTGACATCGCAAACCCCAAAACCCCGATGGGAAGCTACATGGTTGTGGTCATATGGTAAGTGGTCACGTGGACCATAGTATATCCAAGAGGGGCTAGAGTTGACAAGGAAGGGCGCGTTGGGATTCGAAGGATCGCGAGTCTTGTAGACAGGTGCATCGTGGTATTAAAAACCCTGAAGTCTCGATAAGGGATAAGACTGCGGTCACAAGGAGAGGTCGTGTGAACCATGAGCTTAGCCTGGAGGCTAATGTGCTAGGAGCATATCAGGGATCGGAAGATCAGGAATCCTAAGGACGTGCGCGTTTTGACATTGCAAACGCTGAAACCCCGATAGGAGCAGCCGCGAAAGGAGGTAAGGCCACGGTTGCGGAGGCAGTGGTCATATGGTGGGAGCTGAGCCAGGAGGGCCAACGCGTGAAGAAAAAGGTGCATCGAAGAATCGGAGATCGGGAGTTGGAGAGTACAGTGAATCTCGACAGTGGAAAGTCCAAAACCCCGAACCCTGATACAGAGTCGGGGAAAGGTCACGGTGAAGTGCAGGAGACCGTGAGGTAAAGGAAAAGGACCTATGGATTTCAGGTGTTTGACAGGGATTCCACTCCAGAATCTAAAGAGCTAATTCGACTCACGAGAAGAAATTGAACGATCCTAAGAGCGGGTGAGCTGGAGTGTAGTACCTCGCTTGTGTCAAATATGTACCAACATCATCAACTATACACCTCATGTATGTGCCAACTCATCAACTACTTGTCTCAACCATGTACTCAACATGTACCTCAACCAAAAGCCCTCATCAATTTCATC
>JZKD02S1607567.1:450174-462647 GCA_000966675.3 Picea glauca | reverse complement strand
CTCTTTGGTTTCCTTACGAGACCTTAGAGCGGCCAACGGAGCCGTTAAACTCGTCAGGGTGGTCCATACCAAACGGCTTGGTTTATTTAGACAACCCCGGACCGGTTCCACTCTCTCAGTTGACGGATGGACTGTTTTGCCCATCAACAACATGTTATTACTCCACCTCTTCCTCTTCCTCTACCTCTGGTACGAGGAAAAGTATTACTATCAACATAATCTCCTCTCTGCTTGGTATGTTTCCCTCGCTGTTCAACATATTGCCCTCGTTGTGAGATTCCACCTCTCTCAGTTCGAGTTTGAGGTTTCTTCCAGTCCTCCTTGGGCTTCTGATATTTATCCTGGGCAACTGTTTTTCCTTTGGGATGACTTCTACCTTGGCCTCTTTGACCCTGCTTTCAGCTCAACTTCTCTTCCGCTTTTAGATCCATCTGATAAGCATCTTCCACCATTCGGATGGTTACCATGCTCATCTCATCCTGAATGTCGTATCTCAGGTCATTCATGTATCTGGCAACCTTCTCATCATTGCTTTCCCAATGACCTGCCCTGATGTTCAGCCTGTAGAATTCTTCAGTGTATTCTTTCACTGTCATCAACTTCTGTCTCAGGTTCTACATTCTCCTGAACAGAGTGATATGGTAATCTCTAGGGATGAATTTCTCCTTCATCTTCATGATCATTCTGTCCCAGCTCTTGATCTTCTGCTTGCCTTTACAACGTCTGTCAGCTTGTAGCTCATCCCACCACAATGCTGCATGTCCCTTCAGTCTTGTGAAAACATTCTTGACCTTCTTGTCCTCTTTGACATCTTCAGAATCAAAGTATGTGTCCAGAGCTCTAATCCAGTCTAGAAGCTCCTCTGCATCCAGATTTCCCTCATAAACTGGAATGTCCATTTTTTCTCTTGCACCCATTCTTGCAATACCTCTGATCAAACGTTCATTTGTTGCATCTTCGGCTGCAACTTCTTTTTCTTCATGTTCAGCCTCAAATTCACTTTCAGAATCACTAAGATCCCCAACACTGACTGTGTGTCTCTGTGCTGTCTCCATGTCCTCAAGTCTAGCGCGTAAATCACGCATTTCTTTTTCCATGGATGGATCAGTCATCTGCCTACCTCTTCCTCTCGACATTTCCCTCTCCTCTGGTGGATCGGGTGTTTTCCTGTCCTTTCTCCTTGGTGGCATGGTGAATTCTCTTTTTCTCTGCTACAGAAAGCAAAAAAAACTTTCTGAGCTCTAATACCAAACCTGACGCAGCCCCCCTCCTCAACCCGCAGGTCAGAAGGTCCACGTCAATAGGATCTTCTTCCCTTACACTGGCCCGAAGAGCTTTCGGCAATGGCTCTTCTATTTCCCTTTCGGAAAATCCGCACCCACAGTGAAACCTCGTGGGATTCCTCCCTCACGCTTCAGGGAATCATATTTCGTGATATCGCAAATCCTATGGTCAAGCGTCTTGTTGCTCAGACTCCCGAATCTTGAACTTCCAAAACAATCAACTCTGGATTTTCGACTTTGGCGAGTTCGCGAGTTGCGATGACATACATCTCTGCTCCACGAACTCCAAAATCCCGATGTTCTATTTCCTGAAACCCTGAAATGTCAGACTCTGACACGTTTCTCAGTGTTGGCCCCACAACTATACTTCTCTTCGTTTCGGGACTTCGCACTTCACGAGTTCGCGAGTCCTGATGCAAGGCTTTCAGGACTTCGACTCATGAAACTATGAAATGGTCAATGTGGTTGACTTCTACATCGATAGTGCACCACCTGTCTGCCTTGTTGGCTCCTATGGTCCCACACCGTCCTTTTAACTCTTTGCGACTTCGCGTTTCGCGATTTAGTGAACTTTGATACCAAGTCTTCGACCCTTCCACTCACAAAATCTTGATAGGAAATTTCACGAGTGATCCAATGGCTTCTGGCTGACTTGGATCAATGGCTTTGCCTCTCCTGAGCTTGCACCTTTAGGAATACTCACGGTAATTCCCCTGCTTCTTCGCGAGATCTGACGGCTCACAGGACTTCGCAGACTCTCCACAAAGAATTTCGACCGTCCATCTCATTCCTTGAGAACTCATCCTCCTACGTTCCAACTTCGTTATTCCTTCCTTCAACCTCTCAAGGTACTTGGCCTCTTGCCTTCCTTCAACTCCTTCGAAGGTCCAAATCCTTCTGAACTTTCTCACGACTTCGATTCTTTCTGAAAACTCCTGCTCGCACTCCTTGCGGCGGACCTTCAAACAGTTTCAAGTGCTTGAATCCCTTCAACTCTGTGCACAACTGCAACAGCAGTCTCTTGATACTTCACTCAGGTCCACAACTCTGAGACTTCACTCGGCCTGCGCACTCCTTGCACGGCTCCTGTGCCTAACTTCACTTCTGAGGAAATGAGAACAAAAGCTATCTAGCCTGAGCTTCCAGAGACAAACCTCTGAATCCTTTGTCAACTCACTCATTGCGGAAAATTCAACTGCACTCCTCGCAGGAATTCTTGCTCAGATAGAGAAAAAATTGATACTCATTTCCCTTACTCTCTCTCTCTCTCACAAATTTTAGATTTTCAACAAGAAATCATTAATACATAGCATAAAAGCAAATGTACAGCAGAAAGAGTAAAATAACCATGAGCATAACATTCAATATACATACACAGAGAACAAACACGACGCCATGAACTTGAATCAAAGTTTTCTCTATTAATTCAAATCTCTATACATGGGTGTCTTCACACAACTCTCTGTTCTTTCTCTTCTATGCTCTTCATGCTAATGTTACAATACACAATGAGGGTGTCTATATCATGTTTCCCTCTTGCGCTCTAAAACTGTCTAATCTAACATTCAATTCCATCTACTTGCATTAACTACCATAAATGCCTTCTACCTACTAAGGACAAGAGTGGGTCACTCAAGGTCCAATTACATTTTACAAGTGCACTCCTTCTTAATTATCTCATTTAAGATTGGCGCATTAACTTCAAGAGAATTTCAAAATTTTTGATGGGCGCTTGTCCTGTTGTCTTTTGCCTCCGCGCTGGCTCGCTTGAGATGCTCCTGCATCACATTCTACATGACCCCAGAAATGGCATGACATGTACTATCCATATAGAATATTATTATCTGAAAATGTATCATAACGCATACCGTTACCCATCAAACAAACTTGGGTCCACCCAAACCTGGGGTCTCCAACTTCTCATGGCCATAACTCTCTAACCGTGAGGAATTATGTGATGTTTCACATACCACTGGAAATGACATGACAAGAACTATCCATCTAGGATATTTTCCATGACAAATTCACTTTCCTTCATCTCATTATTCCACAATTAAGCATGGGTTCTCTTACTCCACAAAGCGTCTTCCCGTGAGGGTTTTCACCATAAGGGGACCGCTTTGGAGTCCATCCATATTTACTTCTTATCAACCATGAAAAAACAATAATGAGTCATATTTACATCAAACAATATTGGGTTCATTACCCAAACCTTTGTGCTACAGGGCTTTCTTCAAGGGTTGACATCAATGACAACCAACCTTAATCAACAACTTTCATGGTGAATTCGCCTTGTTAAGTTCATGGTGTTCTTGTAGGAGGTAGCCACGACTTGCTGGGGGGCCCACCAACAGTCTGGTGATTGTTCTTATGTCTGTTTATGCAATTCCTAATTTAATTACTCTTTCTTATTTCTTGTACATGTATATTTTTATTTAGTTAATTAATTTGTTGTAGCTTAATTGTTTTGCTTCTCTTTTGCAAGTTAGATGTTGATACATATTACCATGCATTGATTTTAGATTAGGAACATGCTTGCAAGTCTCTATACTAACCCTGTGTGCAATTAGAAAGTCTCTCTCTCTCTTAATACTAACCCCGTGTGCAAAGTAGACGTTAAATGATGCTTTCTTTTATAATTTTACAGTCAAGTTTAGAACATATTTTTAATTAGAATGGAACATAGTTTTAATTTGGGTTTTCTTTGACAAGGATTGATGGATGGATAGATTTAATTCCAGTTTTTAGTTACATCTTTCTTACTTCAGTTTATATAGATTTCATTTAATTAGTTGTTGATTAATATAGATTGTTAATTTACTTTTTAATATCACTTTTTAATTTATGTTTTTAGTCATTTCTTTATTGTAGTTTGAATGATTAGAGTAGACATAGCATAGTTTTCTTTTACGCAATTTCCTTTCATAGATTAAAATGCAATTAAATTTCTTAGTTAAATAATGATGATCTCATTACGTTGTTGATGGCTTATACATGAATATGTAGGGTATTTAACATTACTTTTATCATGGTTAAGTTTTCATTGGATTGTTTACTCCACACCTTTCATTTTGCCATCGAAATTAGTGTTGAGCTTATACCATTGGAATTGTCCTTTTTTGTCAAGTGTCATCGAGATATCATCCGTCACCACCGAAGGCATTCACACAAACACCAACATTATATTTGAATTGTCATAAGTTAAAAGAATAGTTTTCCTGCTTTCATAGATATAGTTTCTTTCTTTCATAGCTTAGGAGATAGTCTTATTTGTTGTTGTAGGATAGATAGACTTTGATTTGATAGATTAGATAGCAATTTGCTCAAGAATTAGTTGTTAAGTCTTTCTTGCTCTCAATAGACTATATTTCCTTTCATGCATTGCATTGAGCATTTAAATTTCCTTTCATGCATTAGAAATAGTTTTGCATTAGGCATTTAGTCCACTTGCTTCTTAGGCTAGATATTTGTTCAATGAGAAGTTTTGCTTGTAGTGGTTAGTTGCCTTTGTTTACTTGTCTTTTGATTTAGTAGGTTAGTTAGGTGTCTTTGCTTACTTATCTATTTGCTTTAATAGGTTAGATAAGTGCTTTTGCTTACTTTCTTATTTATTTGCTTTCATAGGGTAGTTGTTCATTGAATGTAGGTTGGCAAGTTAAAATAGTTTGCTTTTGTCATTTGCTTATTATGCTTAGTAGTTTGTTTTTGCTTATTGTTAAACTAGTTTGCTTTACATAGAGTTTCCATTTGCTTTCTTAGGAACTATCTATTGACCCTTGGCCCAAAATTACTTAGGTTACCTAGTTTCATTTTGCTTAGTAGGGTTTTCTCATTAGATAGTTTTGCTTGAGTAGATTAGCCTTAGATAGCTGCCTTCCTTAGTTAGACTATACTCCTACCAACCTTCTACCTTTGGCATATATTTTTATACAACTCTAAGTTTACTTACCTCAGGTTGACAATTTAATTAAGGGTTTTTAAGTGTCTTTTTAGTGCATATATAACACCCATCATTTTTGGTGTCGTTACCGGGGAGTTGTCTCAAGGTAAGAAGTAATTAGGAATTAGACCATTTCTAGACCTTAGCATTAGTTTGGTGGTAGGGGAACTTTAAGACGAGAGGTAAGAACCTACGCATCTACTATAGCAAGTTCCCCCAAACCCAATGGTAGTCTTTCTTTTTGTTTTTACTTTTCATGAATAGAACTAGGAATCAAATGGTAGATTTTTCTTTTTGTTTTTGCTTTCTTTCATGAATAGGCCTAGAGACCCACAAGGTAGATACATTAAATCAAAATCAGACCTTTCAACCAAGGTTGCTTCTGATCTCTTTGGGGGAAGGAATGTTCCACTTATAAAATCCGCAGACCGGTATCGAAAAACAGAAGCTAGCTCAACTCAAAGAGCTAAAATAGTCTCTGAAGGGACTAACACAGGGAGAACTATAGAACAAGAAACTGAAGCATCAATCATATTAGGACATGAGGCAAGACCACTCGAGTCTTCCATAGAACCAAACAATACAACCATTGCTTTGCAACCACCACCAGGGGACCCTAATTTTAAGGACATCATAGACCCTGAACAAGTGAATATTTTGTTTGGTAGTTCAACCAATGTGATTATCTCTCAAATTGACATAGAAGCTTTGGCACCAATAGTCTCAACCGGCTCGAGTAGAGTCCTAGACATCCAATTAGTAGGAAGACCTTTCCATTAAAGGGAAACCTTGTTTTCTTCAAAAGTAAAACCACCTAGGTACTCTCTTTTTGGAAACCAAACGAATATGGATAATCAGGAAGACCATAACAATGTAAGACACAGAGAGGAAGAAGAAACTAGAAACCAAACCGAAACTACCTTCAGGTTTCTGATTTTAGACACCACTCTGAATGTCAACATGAAGAATATTCCTCTCTCAGCACTGCCTACCTTTTATGGTAAAAACAATGAATATCCAGACACCTTCCTATTTGAATTTGACATCTTGTGTAGGATTTACAACTACATACAAGATGCCCAGAAATTAAAACTCTTTCCTACCACCCTCAAAGACTCTGCACTAAGATGGTTCATGGGGTTGGGAGAATCCAATATTAGGTCTTGGGAAGCCATGACAAACATCTTTCTTAAGAAGTACCAAGACTACTACAAGACCAAAGAGTCTCGTAATGACATCTTTAAAATTTAACAATTACAAGAAGAGACCCTCAAAGATTATATGGAAAGATTTGGCTACATCTCCCAGAAGTCAAAATACCATGACCTCCTAGAGGATGCAATTAGGGCTCTTTTCCTTAAGGGAATTTCAGAAGAATATCTAGATATGCTTAACCTGATGGCATCAGGTGAAATCTCTCATAAACCATTTGCTGAAATATGTGAAATGTGTAAAACTTACTCAAGGAGTAGAGACAAAATAGGGAAGAATGTTTGGGACCCTTACAATAGAATCTTAAAACCAGTTAGTTCAGGTGGTATCACAAGAGAAAAGATAGGGAACCTTTTAGAAAAATTTAAGACCGACATATTAAGCACAATAGGTTCCCAGTTGGATACCCTTAAACTCAAAAATAAACAAGAGGAGGAAAATGCAACAACGAGCATAGATTGCCCAAGATGCAGGAGGAATCATTCCTCAAGGGAGTGCCCATTAGATAACATTTCATTTTGTGGCTTCTGTACAGAAGACCATGTGACTGAAAATTGTCCATCATTGCCCGGTTTATTAGCCATCTATAGGAGTGGAGATCCTGGGGAGTCTTCTTATGCACCTAGGAGGCCATGGCAGCCTAGGAATCAACCCACATACCTGGATCTATAGTCTCAAGTTCCACCCTATTATCAACAACAACAATAGTGGAACTCACCAGGTTGGAAAAACTGGTCTACTCAGTACCAACATCCTTGGATTCAAGGATGGAGGGGAGGACACAACCAAGGAAACCATCAAGCTCCACCTATCCCTATGTCCAACCATCCTTACCCTCAGTTATCATCGAACACTCTGCAACTTTTGTCAGGTTTTGTTCCACCACCCTTACCTCCTATTGCACAACAACAACTGCTACAATTTCAAAATGAAAGCTCCCCGAAATTGAAACTATTACCGACATAACCAGTGTCGAATCCTAATAATAATCCCCCTCAACCTCTTAACAATGTTGAGATGTAGGCCTTCTCGACATATGTTATTACTCATGTTCCATTATAGGAAATTCAACTAGGATCGAGGAAATTTCTAGATAGGCAGAGACCTTCAGTAGTCATCCAGGAAGAAGAAGAAGAAGAAACCACCAAACAACCCATGGATGACACTAGGTGGGAAGATGTTATTATCCYAAAGAATCAAGAACCCAAGCTTCCCCAAAATGAACCTTCACAAATTATGAAGGTCCCTCCTTATCCAGACCGATTGGTAATCGAGAAACCTACCACCCAACCAGAATTTGACATTTTGAATGAGTTGAAAAATATTTGTGTCAAGATTCCCCTACTTCAAGCCATTAAAGACATTTCAATCTATAATAAGGTAGTCAAAGAATTGTGTATTAAGAAGCCAGGTAGGACGCAGAAGGACCCTCCTATAGTACATTTGGTAGGAGGACTCTTTGAGTACATATCAGAGAAGCCAAAGCTAGCAAAATATGGGAATCCAGAAAACCACGTAGTGACCATAACCATTAATGAGGTCACCATTGGAAACACTATCATAGACCTAGGGGCAGCCATCAATGTTATGATCGCTACTACCTTGGAACAATTACAGTTACAACCTCTTGTTCGGCCTACCCCAACCATTTTGGAATTAGAAAATAAAACTAGGGTTATACCTAAAGGAATTTTAGATGATATCATGGTTACTTTAGCCTCATGGGAGTACCCTATATGTTTTCTTGTCATTCACTCAAAGGATCCTACCAGAGGCCATCCCATTATTTTTGGAATACCTTGGCTAGCCACAACCAATGCATTTATTGGCTGTAGAGAAGGAGAAATGACCATCTCAAATGGTCTCTCTATCCAGAAGCTCACCATTTACCCTCCAGCTCAACCTATTATGGAGAATCTATGGTGGCTTGAATGTCCATACGAGAACAAAGATTGGGAAGAACCCGTATTGCCTAGTGACCATGAAAGGGCACTCCAGGAGCATACACTAGAAAATGTGCTAAACCAGTTCATTTATGCTATCACATGTGTGGATTTTCCACAGTCTTTTCCCCAATTTGAGTACATGTTTGGGGAATAATTTCAAGAATAATTAGACCCATCCATTTTGTCTTCGACATATTTTATTTTCAAAATAGATGAGTCTGCCATGTCTTATACTATGCCCTATGAGATTAGTCCAGGGAAATTTTTACATATAAACTCCAGACTAGATACACACCAACAAAAACAGTTAGTAGATATCCTTAAAGAACAATCAAGAGCATTTGCCCGGGAATACACTGACATGAAGGGTATACACCCTGACACATGCATCCATCACATATATACCCAGGGGGGAAGTGACACCTGCTAGGCAACCCCAGATAAGGATGAACCCAACACTCAAAGATATAGTCAAGGAGGAGATTCAAAAGATGCTAAATGTCAGATTTATCTATCCCATATCCGACAGTAAGTGGGTATCCCCGCTTGTAGTGGTTCCAAAGAAAGTGACCGGGAAATGGAGAATTTGTGTTGATTTCCAGGAACTCAACAAAGCCACTTTGAAAGACTACTTTCCTCTCCCTTTCACTGACCAAGTTCTAGATACCTTGTCCGGAAAGAAGTATTTCTCCTTTCTAGATGGGTACACAGGGTACAAACAAATTCTTATAGCACCCGAGGACCAGGACAAGACTACCTTTACTTGTTCGTGGGGCACCTATGCCTATAGGGTCTTACCATTTGGATTGTGTAATGCTCCTACCACATTTCAACGAGCAGTATTAGGGATATTTTCTGATCTTATTCATGATTGTGTGGAGGTCTACATGGATGAATTCATAGTCTATGGAAACACTTACCAGGAAGCCTTAGAAAATTTAGAAAAAGTCCTCATCAGATGCTAGGAAATGAACCTATCTCTAAGTCATGAAAAATGCAAAATGTTGTTAACTGAAGGAGTGGTTATAGGACATCATGTTTCATCTGAAGGGATAAAAGTCGATCCTGCAAAGATTGAGGTCATTGTTAGACTTCCAACCCCCAAGACTCAGAAAGAGGTGAGAATCTTTCTTGGACATGCCAGATATTACCAGTGGTTTATTGAAAATTTTACAAAGATTGTTGCACCTATGTTTGGATTATTGATAAAAGATGTTGATTTTGTTTGGACTGAGCAGTGTCAAACTGCCTTCGAAACCCTGAAAGCTAAGATGTTTGTGGCACCAGTTCTTAGAGGGCCCAATTGGACTCTCCCATTTCATATATCCATTGATGCCTCCGACACAACAATAGGAGGAGTATTAGGGTAGAAAGAGGACCAAAAGTCCTATGCCATTTATTTTGTAAGAAAGAACTTGTCCCCTGCCGAGTTAGACTACATAGTCATCGAGAAAGAGTTTTTGGCAGTTGTTCATGCTATTAACAAGTTTCGTCATTACATTAAAGGTTATGAAGTATTTTTACACACTGATCATTATGCCATTAGGTTCCTCATGAACAAACCTATAACGAATGGTTGAGTTACCAGGTGGATTTTGTTATTGCAATAATTTAATATCATTGTGCTTGATCGGCCTGGAAAGGATAATGTAGTAGCTGACTTTATTTCCTAAATAAAAAATGAGGATGATGATATCCCTGTAGATGATAGTTTCCCTTATGAGCACCTATTTTCCCTTTCTGTCAATACCCCATGGTTTGTAGATATGGAAAACTATCTGGCCACTAGGAAGTTACCGTCTCATTTGTCACTTCATGAAAAGCGGAAAATTATTACACAGAGTGCTAATTACTCTTGGGTTGGTCATGATCTTTTTCGCATAGGTCCTAATTTAATTATTCATAGACGTGTTTGAGAGGATGAGGTACCTGATATACTTCGAAGTTGTCATGATGGACCATGTGGTGGCCATTTCTCTGACAAACGCACAACATATAAGGTATTACATTCAGGTTACTATTGGCCTAGCATTTTCAAAGATGTTGCCAAGTATGTGAGAAGTTGTGATAGTTTCCAAAGGATAGGAAGACCTACATCATCTGACGAAATGCCTTTGTAGGCCCAACTTATGATAGAACCCTTTGAAAAATGGGCCCTCGACTTTGTAGGACCAATTTCACCCATGTCCCATAGGAAGAACTATATTTTGGTTTATACAAACTATGTCACCAAATGGGTAGAGGCAAAATCCCTATTCAGGGCCACAAAGAAGTATTTTATCGAATTTATATATGAATACATCTTTACCCACTTCAGTGTCCCTCATGAAATTGTTATCGACCAAGGCACTCAATTTACTTCCAAGATGATGAAAGAGCTAATAGAGAAATATGGGATTAAACATTGTAAATCTTCTCCATACCACCCGCAAGCCAATGATCAAGTAGAATCCACAAACAAAGTTCTGGAACCCATCTTGACCAAGACCATTCAATTACATCATTGAGAAATGGCTAATAGACTCCCAGAGGATTTGTGGGCATACCGGACTACCTGGAGGAATACCACTAGGCATACCCCTTATGAGATGGTGTACGGGAAACAAGTACTCTTACCTATAGAATTCCAAGTAAGGACCTTCTGTATTTCCACAGACTTAGGATTGAACCTGGATGAGGCTCAAAAGAAATGATCCCTGCAACTAAATGAGTTGGATGAAATCAGGCAAGATGCCATCCAACGGACGATATTAGTCCAGAATCAGAGGAGCAAGTGGCATGACAAGTTTATTAAGAAGAAGCGCTTCCAGCCTGGTGATTGGGCCCTGTTGTTTGATTCCTGATTCAAAACCTTCAAAGGCAAGATCACCACCCAGTAGTTGGGAGCTTACAAGGTAGACACTGTATATGACAATGGAGCTGTAAAAATTAAAATAATTGACGATGGACAAGTCTCCTTTGTGGTAAACAAACACCGACTTAAATTTTATCAAAGCCCATTTCCAGAGAATATTTTCTACAGGTCATGACAGTTGACAAGGAATTGGCCTTAGTATATGGGGAAGTCCCCCCTTGTTCTTGAAATTTTTTCTAAGTTTCCTACTGTATATATGTAAATAGTTTTTTCATTTTGTTAATAAGGAAATTCTAGATATTTCTGTAAGTAATTATTTCACTAGGAGTACACAATTTCAAGGATCTTTCTTCAAAACATTGTTATACTTGAATTTTTTGTATGTTAAAGCATCAAATGAATATTGACTTACTGTAGTTAGCTGTATTTTTGCAAACATTCTCATTTTTTAAGGCATTCTAAAATAGTTACTCTTGAAACTCTTCACCACTGTATAAGGAAGTGATACCGTAACTATCAAGCCTAGAGGTCTCTCGTACAGTTTTTTTCAAGAAAATTGAGTAAGTGAGTCAAGTGTCTTTATCAAAGAGTAACAAGGAGGTCTAATTAGCAGTCAGTTATGGAAACATCATAATAATTACAAAGTAAGAAAGTAAGTTGAGCCTAGAGATACCTTTCTATTTTTTTGCAATGGTACCATCAACTACACACTAAATAGCTTGATTATATCATATTTTTAGATAGGCCACGTCCGCTTAAGTACCCCTTAAATCATGACAATCACTAATAATATAACAAAAAGTCATCCTCTAACATAAATACCATCCCAATTAAAAAGAAAAAGAACGAAAAAGTTGTTTCAGAGTTGTTCCCCCATGTTCTTGCATAAGCAATCTTATACTAAAAATATTAAAATATGGAGGGCCAGTCTTTGAGGGTTTAAGAGGATAACCTGCCAGGATACTGAATAGGTCTACTAGCAACGAGTATCGGCCTATGGTATGACTAGGTAAACCCATCGGAGTACTGAAGAGGCTTGCTGGCAGCGGGGCATTTTACCTAGCGAGGATGGTAATCTGACAAAAATAAATAATAAATCTAAACTTGTCCCGATGTACGACATTACTTACAGAAAAAGCTGACATGAAGTATGTCTGGTTAAGCTAAGGTTAATGAACTCCATAAATTTTCCATTGGGAAATAACTCTAAGACTATCTTGAAACTCTCTTGCCTAACT
>JZKD02S1607567.1:426477-449922 GCA_000966675.3 Picea glauca | reverse complement strand
CAATACTTAGGTGTGGGGGAGGGGTTCATGAGCTGACAAATGATCATTGCCTAGAGAAGTAGATCTTTGCAAGAATTTTTGTATTATTTTTATGATACAGGTTATTACATTGATATTCATGTTATTTTTGAAATGCTTAAACTCCAGTGTGCTATAAATTACTAAACACATACTTAACAGACCACTCTTTATCAGTTTATCATTCATTACAAGTTGCATGTTGTAGGTTTGACAATACATTTTATGCTTGCTATAACCCGTTCATTATAGG
Source organism: Picea glauca (assembly GCA_000966675.3). NCBI lineage: Eukaryota > Viridiplantae > Streptophyta > Pinopsida > Pinales > Pinaceae > Picea > Picea glauca. The sequence goes on along the minus strand of JZKD02S1607567.1, from coordinate 449,651 downwards.
TTTTTCACATTACATGTCATATACAAGAAGATTGGGTGAGCATGGAGCATTCCACCTCTGCTCATTAACCACTATGGTTGTCAAAAACACTTTAAATTTGCAGGCCATCCATTATAAGAGGTGAAAATGCACTTAACACGGAAGTACCAAATGAAGAATCGTATGAGGTATCAGATGAGGTGTCGTATGAGATGTTGTTTGAAGTGTCAAACGAAGTGCCACACACACTAGTAACTGTACTAGATTCCAGGTAACCAGAACTCAATCATTCAATTGAATTGGTTTCAAGCATTAATTAAAGATGTTTCATATGTTTATGATCAAATGTCCAAGTCAACAGACTTGGACATTGATCTAACCACGCACTACTACATTGCCCCAAATCTTTCCATTGAATTCGAATTTCCCACACATGGCAGCTCGCGCGCACATGTGGGCAACGTACTCCACCATAAGAGCATCCAAAATCGGGCTAGGCACTCTATTATCTCACTTGCCCTTGCCATTTTCTCTACCCCGCGTTAAGGAATCACGCCCAACCTCTGTCAATTTGTCCCCTGTTCAAATCACACCCAGCCCATTCCCAACTTGTGCCATCTCTTGGCTTGTTCACGCCCTTGCTTGGTTAAATTCACCTTTGTCACAATGCCCAGGATATACGAACCCTCCTCTTATGCAGACTTGTTTTCCATTCCCGAATTTGCACAGTGCAGAGAAGAGTTTTTTGCATGCTGGATGGGGGCCATTTCTGTCTAGCTTGCAGGGCCATGATGACGGCCTCTTTATGCAATTTGCAGTCGGTTTTTATGGTAAGACAACACATGTAGGGTATCTCACCTTTGAATTCATAGAAGAGTCCATTGTTGTTGCAACAAAGCTCCCAAGAATGGGAGATAGATGGTTCAAAAACCACCAATTGTTGTGCTCAAGTTATAACAAGGTGTTTAAGCCCAAATTCGAGAGCATTTCAGGAGCAAAAGGGTATGCTAAGGATTTGATAAAGGCAGAATTGGTCAATCCACTCATCGTAATCACAAGGTTAATTACATGTGAAGGTAGATACTCTACTTTCAAAGATTTTCATTTTACATTGTTGGCTCATTTTCTGTTCAACAAACCCTTAAACTTCCCCTTCTATTTTCTCAAAATCCTGGAGAAGATGTCCTCTCAAGTGAGGAAAAATGTGACTAATCCCCACAATAGTCTCTTCCACCATGGCTTGATCAAGCTCCTTGTTCTAGCCGAGTTAGAGAAACAGGGGAAAAATTGGGATGCCTTTATCTACCAATTTGCAAATGCTCACTTGACAGTTAAGACCGACAAAAATCCACTTAGCTAAAAACTATCTCTCCATCCAAGCCTCGCTCTCCAAGAACTCCAAACTCCCTTGCACAAACCCTCTCTTTTCTGGAACAATACCCCAAAATATTGTTTATATCCCTACTTCTTCATCGGGTAAAAAGACCAAGATCAAAGACCAAAAGGAGCCTATTGTTGACCCCCCAATGCCTTCACTCTCTCTTGATCCTACACCTAAAAAGCTTCAAAAAGTAATGCAACAATACTTTTCCATTATTCCTACAAACAAGAGGGGAGCCAATTGATTTGGTAAAGGGCCCTTTCAGAAGAGTACCTGGAACAAAAGAACCAAGCGTTATGAAAACCTCTACCTACTTTGGACCCCATCCAAGTGTTCTCCGACCTTGAGAGCCCTCATTATAAAATTAGGGAAGTCTCTGCAGATGGATTAGAGCCACTAAGGAAAAAAAAATCAGAACCTACCTCACCTTACCAATATCCAATCACTCCTACTTCACCCATGCCCATTCTAGATCCTAAAACCGATAGATTGTCCACATCCCTCAAAGCATCTAAGCCTTCCTCAAAGATCATTGATTCTGTCCCAACCATAGAGAAGCTACAAAAATAAAACCATCAGCTTCTCCAACAATTGGAAGAGAGGAAGACAGTAGATGTAAACCTTCATCATGACAATGTCGTCCTTTAGGCAAAGGTCAACTCCCTTCAGTGGTTGGTTGATGAAATGACTAAATCTAACCGCAGCCTTAGAGCACAATTAAAGCAACACAATAGGCACAAGGCTAAGCCTACACAGCAAGAAAGAGAGGCTTCCAAAGCTAATCCTCCTCAACAAGCCTAGTCACGACGGGTAACTTCTTTTTGTTTGCAGTGGGACCTGCAAAATCGTAAGTGTGGGGGTAATGTTGGGCCCGAGATATGATCATTTTTATGACGAATATTATACATTTTTGCTACATGTACATATGCATTTTTCATCTTTTAAAGGAGCTTTTTGAAGAATTTCATGATAAAATGGTATGATCGCCATAAGGTACATGTAATGCATGTTTAATGATTGAATCAAGTATAAGTGATCATGTTTTATGGTTTCCAAGAGTTAATTCATGTTTTTTTGGTGTTACAGGGAAAAAATGCACTATGTTTCTAGTTCTAGCACTTGATCCAACACTTGATTCGGCACTCAATCCAACACTCGTTATAACACTCTGTATTGCATATAAATGGAAGGCGAGTTGGAGGTTATGGAATTGGCGTCTAGTGTTGGGTGAATCAAGAACATGGGTTTTGTTTGTCCTTATCCCCTCCAGCCACTGAGCTCCAGACAACTCAGTTTCAGTTGTCCAAAGAAGGTGATTATTGGCTCACTCCGTTTTGTCAGTTAGGGCATCATTTATTGTATTTTGTTGAAATTAGAAGTGGTTCGACCCTCCTTTGGTTGACCACTTGGTATGTAAACTTATAAATACTGATAGGATGGTCATAAGATTGTTAACCAAGTAGAAGAGCCATTAGATTAGAGACAAATTCATTTTTCTCTACTTTGGTATTTTACATTGCCAGAATTGTGCCAGAACTGCATTTTCAAGCTTTCATGTTGAATTCGCCTAGTTAAGTTCGTGGTGTGCTTGTAGGAGGTAGCCACGACTTGCTAGTGGGCCCACCAATAGTCTAGTGATTGTTCTTATGTCTGTTTATGCAATTCCTAATTTAATTACTCTTTCTTCTTTCCTGTACATGTATATTTTTATTTAGTTAATTAATTTGTTGTAGCCTAATTGTTTTGCTTCTCTTTTGCAGGTTAGATGTTGATACATATTAGCATGCATTGATTTTATATTAGGAACAAGCTTGCAAGTCTCTATACTAACCCTGTGTGCAATTAGAAAGTCTCTCTCTCTCTCTTTATACTAACCTCGTGTGCAAAGTAGATGTTAAATGATGCTTTCTTTTATAATTTTACAGTCAAGTTTAGAACATATTTTTAATTAGAACATAACATAGTTTTAATTTGGGTTTTCTTTGACAAGGATTGATGGATGGATAGATTTAATTCCAATTTTTAGTTACAACTTTCTTACTTCAATTTAATATAGATTGTTAATTTACTTTTTAATATTAGTTTTAATTTATGTTTTTAGTCATTTCTTTATTGTAGTTTGAATGATTAGAGTAGACATAGCATAGTTTTCTTTTACGCAATTTCCTTTCATAGATTAAAATGCAATTAAATTTATTAGTTAAATAATGATGATATCGTTATGTTGTTGATGGTTTATACATGAATATGCAGGGTATTTAACATTACTTTTATCATGGCTAAGTTTTCATTGGATTGTTTACTCCAAACCTTTCATTTTTCCATCGAGATTAGTGTTGAGCTTATACCATTGGAATTGTCCTTTGTTGTCAAGTGTCATCGAGATATCATCTATCACCATCGAAGGCATTCACACAACCACCAACATTATATTTGAATTGTCATAAGTTAAAAGAATAGTTGTCCTGCTTTCATAGGTATAGTTTCTTTCTTTCATAGCTTAGGATATAGGTATAGTTAAAAGAATAGTTGTCCTGCTCCAAAGAAACAAAGAGATGGACAACAAGAGAAAAATCAAGAAGCAAATGTAACAGGTGATGTGTTACAAGATGCTTTGATTCTTTCTGTAGATATTGTTTTTAAGTCTTAGGTAGTATATTCAGGGGCTTCATTTCATGCCACACCCCATAGGAAACATTTTCTAGATTATGTTCAAGGTGATTTTGGATAGGGTCACTTGGGTGATGATGCAGCATGCAAAATTGTTGGAATGGGAAAGGTACAAATAAAGAAAAAGAATGGAAACCAATGGTTGTTGAAAGAGGTAAGACATGTTCCAGATCTAAGGAAAAATCTAATTTCAACTCGGAAGTTGGAAAGTGAAGGTTTATATCTATATTTATAGATAAGGTGTGGAAGGTAACCAAAGGATCACTGGTGATAGAAAAAGGAGAGAAGGTAGGTACATTGTATTTATGTACTGGTAATATTGATTCTTCTATCTCTTAGCTTCTACGAGAATGGATACAACATTGTGGCATCATAGATTTGGACACATGAGTGAGAAGGGGATGCAGATACTTCACGAAAGAAATTTATTTCCAGATATTAAACAAATTGATTTGGATTTATGTGAGCACTGTGTTTATGGAAAACAAAAGAGAGTCAGATTTCTCAGAGTTGGAAAAGTAAAGAAGAATTAAAAGTTAGAGCTTGTGCATAGAGATGTATGGGGACCAAATCATGTATCATTTCTTGGTGGATCTCATTATTATGATACTTGTATTGATGATGCAACTAGAAAAACTTGGTTTTATTGCATTCGACAAAAATATGATGTTTTTTAAACTTTTAAGAAATGAAAAGCTTTGGTTGAGAATGAGACAAAAAAAAGGTTGAAGTGTCTCAGATCAGACAATGGAGGTGAATAATTCAGCAATACATTTGATGATTATTTTTCATACCATGGGATTTGTAGAGAGAAGACGGTTTCAAGAACACCACAAGAAAATGGTGTGTCATAAAGGATGAACAAGACAATCTTGAGCGTGAAAGGAGTATTCCATTGCATGTAGGGTTGACCTTACAATTTTGGGTAGATGTTGTAGATATTGTTGTTTACTTGATAAACAAAGGACCTTAAAGTTCTTTGGATGGTGGCATTCCATAGGATTCATGGACAGGTAAAAAGGTAAAATATTCATTTCTGAAGACTTTCAGTTGTGAAGCTTTTGTCCATATTGATAAAGAAAATAGAACAAAGCTTGAAGAAAAATCCAAGAAGTGTACCTTTATTAGATATGGTGTTAATGATTTTGGTTATCACTTATGGGATTATGAAAATCAAAAAACCATTAGGAGTAGAGATTTCTTATTCAATGAGAAATTCATGTATAAATATCAGTTGTAGGGAAGGAAACAGGAAGAAGACAAACATGAATACACAGTGCTTGATGAGATCACTAAAAAATAAATTCCAAAGGTACCAAAAAATCAAAATGTACAACAACAAGAGAAATAGGTACCTCAAAATCCTACAAGTGTTTTTAGAAGATCTATCAGCTTGAGTATACCCCCTGAACGATACTCTCCATTGTATTATTTATTGTTGACTGATTCTGGTGAACTAGAAAGTTATGAAGAGGAAATGCAGGTAGACACTAAAAGGAAGTGGGAGAAAGGAATGAAAGAGGAAATGGATTCCTTGGTAAATAACTAGACTTGGGACTTGGTTCAATAGCTTGGAGGAAAAATAGCATTACAGAATAAATGGTTTTATAGGTTGAAGGAAGAAGATGGAGGTTAAAAATGATACAAAGCTAGACTTGTTGTGAATGGGTTTGCACAAAAGAAAGGTATAGATTTTGATGAAATATTTTCTCATGTTGTTAAAATGACTTCAATTAGGACTATTTTAAGTCTTGTGGTAGTAGAATATTTGCATATTGAATAATTAGATGTAAAAAAAAAATTTCTCCATGGGGATTTGGAGGAAGAGATTTATATGCAACAACCACAGGGGTATGAAGTCAAAAGGAAGGATAATTTGGTATGTAGGTTGAAGAAGAGATTGTATGGCCTAAATAAAGCTCCAATGCAATGGTATTTGAAGTTTGATAGGTTTATGACAGAACAAGGTTATGGTAGATGTCATTCTGATCACTCTGTTTATTTTAAAAGGCTAAAAAATGGAAGTTATATTATATTTATATTGTATGTAGATGACATGCTTGTTGCAGGGTCTAATATGCAGGATATAAATGTGCTCAAGAAGAAATTAGCTAATTAATTTTTTATGAAGGATTTGGGTGTTGCAAAGAAAATCCTTGGTTTGAGAATAACAAGAGATGGAAAAAATCGCAAGTTTACATTGTCTCAGGGTGAATACATAGAGAAGATGATGGAGAGGTTTAGAATGTAGAATGAAATACTAGTTAGTACACCTTTGGTGAGTCATTTCAAATTAAATAAGGAAATTTGTACCTAGACAAAGGAGGAGATAGAATACATGTCCAGGGTCCCTTATTCATTAGCAGTTGGCAGCTTGATGTATGTGATGGTTTGCACAAGACAAAATATTTCACATGCATTAGGAGTTGTGAGAAGGTATATGAAAAATCTAGGTAAAGAACATTGGGAGGTATTAAAGTGGATTCTCGGGCATTTGAGAGGTACTTCTACTAACGCATTATGTTTTGGAGGTTCATAATTTGTTCTACAATGATATTTTAATTCAAATATGGCAAGTGATAAAGATAGCAGGAGGAGCACCACAGGGTGTGTTTTTACTGTAGGTGGAACACAATAAGTTGGATTTCAAAACAAAAAAAGGTTGTTGCACTTTCAACAATAGAAGCAAAGTATGTTGTTGCTACAGAGGCTAGTAAAGAAATGATTTGGTTCAAGAGGTTTATGGATGAATTGGGAAAGAGGTAGGAGAACAACATATTGTACTGTGACAGTGAGAGTGTCATTCATCTTGCAAAGAACTCGACCTTCCATTCAAAGACTAAGCATATACAAATCAGGTACCATTTCATATGATCTATCTTGGAAGATGGACATTTGAAGTTGGAAAACATACATAATAGCTAAAATGATGCAAACATGTTAACAAATGGAGTAACCAGGGAGAAATTGATTTCTTGCTCAGTTTCAGTTGGCCTTCAAGAATGAAGGTGAAGATGAGAATTTTTATAGGTCCAAGGTGGATCATAGTCCAACAGGTACAACAACAGAGGAGTTGTTGTGATTAGTCTCCAAGTGGGAGATTGTTGGTTGTGGAGACTGATTATCTTCCCGATTCAGAGGTATTTGTTTCCAGTTGTGTTTATACCCCATGAAGACTGTACACCCCTCCATGCGGGGGTGTTGCAGGGGGGATTGCATCCCCTGAAGGAAAAAATGCCTTATAAATGGATATTGTAATTTAATAGTCAATTTGGACCGTTCATTATAAGGTTGTAGATCTGACGGTAGAAGTTATGTTATAGTTTTTCGCCCTAGAAGGAAACCCTATTTTATGATGGAATTGTGTTGCGACTATGTATGTGTATGATTATTGTATTATGAGAGAGGATACTATGAGAGAAATAAGAGGAAGTTACAGTGGGTGTGTTGTAGGTTGCATCCCTTCATTTTGTTGGATAATAAAAAGGAAGGCCCTGACAATTTATCTGGTGGATGTAGCCCACACTGGGTGAACCATGTATATCTATGTCTCTATTGTATTGTGTATCTTATGTGTTTTATTTACACAATTGTCTTATTTTATTTCTCTGTGATCCTATTTTTATAACATGAACATTGTCTTCACATCCATCTATTCTATTTCGATATCAAATGATGCACATAGAGACATTAGTACTCTAATGGAAGTTAATTTTCAACAGGGGAAAAAATATGACCAAATTTGACTCCCTCGACTTGGGAATAACCTTTCGCTACCAGTCGAGCTTTGGAATTCTTGACTTGTCCTGTTGCATTCATATTCTTCTTGAATACTGATGGGTGTTCTATATGCACTAAAAACATAGTAAAAACCCTTAATTAAATTGTCAACCCAGGGTAAGTAAGCTTAGAGTTGTAGAAAAATATATGCCAAAGGTAGAAGGTTGGTAGGAGTGTAGACTAACTAAGGAAGGCAACTATCTAAGGCTAATCTACTCAAGAAAAACTATCTAATGAGAAAACCCTACTAAGAAACTTGAAACTAAGTAACCTGAGTACTTTTGGGCCAAGGGTCGATGTATAGCTCCTAAGAAAGAAAATGAAAACTCTGTGTAAAGAAAACTAGTTTAACAATAAGCAAAATCAAACTACTAAGCATAATAAGCAAATGACAAAAGAAAACTTCTTTAACTTGCGAACCTACATTCAATGAGAAACTACCCTATGAAAGTAAATAAATAAGCAAGTAAGCAAAAGTGCCTATCTAACCTATTAAAGCAAATAGACAAGTAAGCAAAGACACCTAACTAATCTACTAAAGCAAAAGACAAGTAAGCAAAGGCAGCTAACTATCCTACTAAAGCAAAAGACAAGTAAGCAAAGGCAACTAATTACTGCAAGAAAAAATTCTCATTGAACAACTATCTAGCCTAAGAGGCAAGTGGACTAAATGCCTAATGCAAACTATTTCTCTTGCATGAAAGGAAATTTAAATGCTCAATACAATGCATGAAAGGAAATCTATTCTATTGAAAGCAATACAGACTAACAACTAATTCTTGAGCAAACTACTCTCTAATCTATCAAAGCAAAGTCTATCTATCCTACAACAACAAATAAGACTATTTCCTAAGCTATGAAAGCAAGAAACTATATCTATGAAAGCATGAAAACTATTCTTTAACCTATGAAAATTCAAATATAATGTTGGTGGTTGTGTGAATGTCTTCGGTGGTGACAGATGATATCTCGATGACACTTGACAACAAAGGACAATTCCAATGGTATAAGCTCAACACTATTCTCGATGGAAAAATGAAAGGAGTGGAGTAAACAATCCAATGAAAACTTAGCCATGATAAAAGTAATGTTAAATACCATGCATATTCATGTATAAACCATCAACAACATAACGAGATTATCATTATTTAACTAAGAAATTTAATTGCATTTTAATCTATGAAAGGAAATTGCGTAAAAGAAAACTATGCTATGTCTACTCTAATCATTCAAACTGCAATAAAGAAATAATTAAAAATTGAAATTAAAAAGTGATATTAAAAAGTAAATTAACAATCTATATTAACCAACAACTAATTAAATGAAATCTATATAAAAATGAAGTAAGCAAGTTGTAACTAAAAACTAAAATTAAAGCTATCCATCCTCCAATCCTTGTCAAAAGAAAACCCAAATTAAAACTATGTTTTGTTCTAATTAAAAATCTGTTCTAAACTTGACAGTGAAATTATAAAAGAAAGCATTATTTAACATCTACTTTGCACACGGGGTTAGTATAAAGAGACAGAGACTTCTAATTGCACACATGGTTAGTATAGAGACTTGCAAGCCTATTCGTAATCTAAAATCAATGCATGCTAATATGTATCAACATCTAACCTACAAAAGAGAAGAAAAACAATTAAGCTACAACAAATTAATTAACTAAATAAAAATATACATGTACAAGAAATAAGAAAGAGTAATTAAATTAGGAATTGCATAAATAGACATAAGAACAATCACCAGACTGTTGGTGGCCCCCCTAGCAAGTCGTGGTTACCTCCTACAAGCACACCATGAACTTAACAAGGCAAATTCACCATGAAAGATTGAAAACGTAGTTCTGGCACAATTCTAGCAATGTAAAATACCAAAACAAAGAAAAATGAATTTGTCTCTAATATAATGGCTCTTCTATTGGATTAACAATCTACTAACCATCCTATCAGTATTTATAAGCTTACAACCCAAGTGGTCGGCCATAGGAGGGATGAACCACTTCTAAATTCAGCAAATTACAATAAATGATGCCCTAACATATCAAACAGAGTGAGCCAATAATCGCCTTCTTTGGACAACTGAAATTGAGTTGTCTAGATCTCAATAACTGGAGGGGATAAGGACAAACAAAACCCATGTTCCCGATTCACCCAAGACCGACCGCCAATGCCATAAACGCCAACTCGCCTTCCATTTCTGTGCAATACAGAGTGCTGGAAGGAGTGTCAGATTAAGTGTCGAAATGAGTGTTGGAACTAGAAACATAGTGCGTTTTTTCCCTGTAACACCAAAAAACATGAATTAGCTCTTGGAAACCATAAAACATGATGAATTATACTTGATTCAATCATTAAACATGAATTACACATACCTTATGGCGTTCATACCATTTTATCATGAAATTATTCAAAAATCTCCTTTAAAAGATGAAAAACACATATGTACATGCGACAAAAGTGTATAATAACTGTCATAAAAGTGACATATCCCGGGCCCAACAAATATCCATTTTGTACTGGCGGGATTTCTTCCAATAGTTAACTTGACTATATCCCATGTCTCATTCTTCTGCAAGGATTCCATCTCTTCAGCCATGGCGTCCTTCTAGAGTTTACCCTTTGCTGAGTCGGTTGCCTCACCGACCGACTTGGGCTCATCGTCAATGGAAGTTAGCACAAATGTGGAACATAAGTCAGACAGAATATACCTTTAGACTAGTTTTGTTATTCTTTTTTACCTCCTTGAAACCAGAGTCTATTGTTCCACCTCTTCCTCAGATTCAGTCGACTCATCTAAATCATCTTCTTCATTCCTCAGTTCAAACCACACCATCTCAAGATTATTCTCAGTCTTAATAACTTCTTCAGGCTCGGACTTACCTATGACTTCTCGGAAGACCGCATATCGATTGTACATTGTTCTCCTTGATGCAGGATCCCATAGCTTATATCCTTTCATTCCTTCTTTGTACCCAATGAAAATACATTTGAGTGCCTTCTTGTCTAGTTTTCTCCTTTTTTCCTTGGGAACATGCACAAATGCATCACAACCAAATACTTTGAGATTTGAAACTGAAGGATTCTTACCTGACCATACCTCATGTCGAGTCGTGTAGACTAGCGCTGAAAAAGGAGACAGATTCACCAGATGTCTTTTAGTGTCAACTACCTCCACCCATAATTCTTGTGTGAGCCCAACACCACTGAGCATGCTCCTTGCCTTATCCATCAACATTTTGTTCATTCTCTCAGAAAATCTATTTTTTTGTAGGGTATATGGTGTGGTATTTTGGCGTGCTATGCCACATTACTTACATAATCAATCAAATTGTTTCCACATAATTCACCACCGTTTCCATTTCTCAGCACCTTAATCTTCTTATCTATCTGGTTTTCTACAAGAGCTTTAAACTCTTTAAATTTCTCGAAAACCTTTGATTTCATCCTTAGGAAATATATCCATGTATTCCTGGAAAAATCACCTATGAAGGAGACATAATATAGGGATCCACCAAGTGAAGGCACTGAAACTGGGCCAAACACCACTATGCACCAATTCTAGAATCCCATTTTCCCTTGTCACTCCAGATGGGAACCTTACCCGACTTTGTTTTCCATATATGCAATGTTCTCAAAAGTCGAATTCTAAACCACATTCAAGAAAACCTTCGAACATACTTTTGTTGTGCATAGCTCGAAGTCCTTTTTCTCCAATGTGTCCCATCCTCTCTTGCCATAGAATGGTCGGTTCGATTTATCATGTCTTGTCGAGTTTGTTTGTATCAACTTAGCCCGAGTTGTTTCGATTTGAGTCAAATTTGAGTCGGCTTTAGGAACAATGATGCAGTTGCATCCAGTTGAGTTGAAATTTCCTAATAACTTGTATAGGGTTCCAATCCAAACTCCTTTCATTAAGACCATCACACCTCTAACTATCTTGCATGAATCCTTCTGAAATAAAGTATGCACTCTAGCATCACTCATCTTACTAACATATAACAGGTTTCTTGCCAAAACCAAAATGTGTAGCACACCTAGTGTTGGTCCTAAAGTCTGCACCTGACTACTAAAGGGCAGATCTAGGCCAACTCACGTTATGAATGGTTGGTTTTTTTATTTATAGGTCAATTAGAGGGTTGTTTTACCAAGACATGAGCATGATTGGCTTGGCCAAATGACACAGATTAGGGTCCTCCTTGGCTGGTGGCATGCTAAAGACAAACAAGTGAGACAATAAAGCTAAGAAACAAAGGAAAACAACAAACCATTCAATGAACAATTCGTTGCTATAAGTTTAAGTCTTAAAATATCATTTAAAGGAATTAAACATGTACCAAAAACATAGTTACTCCCACAGGTTGCAATAAAAACAAATCTTCATCAAAGCATAATTGTTCTCACAGGTTGCATATGTTTTTTTTGAATAAAAAGAGCAAAGCCTAATATATTAACTTTTCAAAAAAGGGAAAACCAAATACACCTTGTCTTCCAACTGTCTCGTCGGGTAAGTGGAAACTGAGAGAGTTAGTTATCTATGCAGACTGTGAGAAACAAAAAAAATGGCTTCCATTTGTCTTGCTCGAAGGAAACCAAGACGTTTGGCAACCATTGGTCTGAGAAAAAACCTTTAGTCTTTGAGTTACAACATAATGGCACTTAGTTAGGACTAGCATGAGGGAAACAGAGGAAAAAAACTAAAACTGTTAACTGTGATGTTTACTCAGCGGTCTCTGCATCATACATGTTGTCTTTGCCATCCTTCTGATTTTCCTTGGCTATCAGCACAAAGGGTTGAGTGCACGTTGGGCAGCACTGACCTGGCAATGTGTTGGAGTAGGCATCGTAGAGAAGTTTGACGTGTTGTCTTATGAGACTAGTGTGGTGGATTAGGTCCTCCACCAATCTCCTTAATTCAAAGATTAACTTCAGGTGGTCTAGGTGGAGGAGTGGCGATTGGACACACCCTTCCTCTTGCATGACAGAAATAGGATGTGGCATAGGAGCTATGCCACCCTCCCTAACCAGAATATCCCCCGTCGGTGCACGTTCCAGACTAGTTGCCTCAGCCTTTGCGAGCTCTTTTCTTCCTAGGTCTCTTGTTGGAGGGATCTCTTATGCACCTGCGATTGTTTCTATGTCAATTTATTCCGGAACTTCCTCAATAATTTAGTAGGGAGGGGATTCTCCCAATTGGGCTTCTCCTCTGTGAGGGCTATGATGTTCCTTAATGGCCCACATAGTGGTTTCCCCTGGAAAACATGTTGGTGGATTCTAGTTATCTGGAACTGTGAAGAGAAGGTGTTTTGGGGGGACTTGAATGGGTTCGTCCAAGATTTTTTTTTCGATATAGGCCATGGGAGGCATTCCAGGCCTCCTACTTTTTCGGGTGAGTTGCGTCTATTCCATGGACAGTGCCCGCTCAAAATTTTGTTGTCTCTTTTGGCGCGCAGCAAAAGCATACTAGGAAACCCCCCTGCGGGGCTTACCCCCTTCCCTCGACATGTGGATGTGCCCAATAGTGGCCCGAGCAGCGTTGAGGAAGCTGCAAACCTACCAAGGCTCAAGGATGCCCAAATTCTACGACTCCAACTCAAAATGAGTTTTGTCCCTTCCAAAAGCGGATAAATTCATGAGGAGTAATGTGATCAGACCCACTGTTAAGGCCATCTGCTGAGTGCTCTGTGATTATGTTCCCTTCACGCGCGTGAGAGGTCTTGGTTCGTCATCTTGGCTGATCTGGCTTTCTTCCATCCTTAATGGTGAGGGGATGGGAGATGGTGGCCTGTATTTAAGGCCTGACCAAGAGTTGTACCATGTGGATCCTCTATGCGAGGTGGCACCCCATCCGAGGTTGGGTAATCCTTGTTGTCAAGGCATTGACACCAGGTGGAGAGTTCTGTAATTTATGAGATGTGAGGATCCCAGTAGATGCTTTCCCTCTCCATTGTTACCCCTTCATTTTCTAAGAAATCCGCTAGATTGTTTGCGCCCTTTTCACATGGGAGGGTATGATACTGAGATTGGGTCTAAGTATGGCACCAAATTCCTCTAGCAGTCCCGACAATCTCTAGATGGGAGAGACTTTCCTTGGATGTTCCCCATGGAGAATATTAGTAATTAGCTGGATGATGATTTGAGAGTCCCCTTCCAAAATGATTTTGAGGAAGTGGTTGTCAATTGTTGCTTGTATGCCTCGGAGGAGGGCAATCAGTTCAACGACATTGTTTGTGCTTTCCCCAATTAAACCTACCACAAGGCAGAGGATTTGGCCATCCAAGTTTCTGAGGGTGGATCCAAATTAAGCTAGTCCTGGATTTCCTTTGGAAGCCCCATCAAAGTTGACCTTTATAAAAATTACTGGAGGGGGGACCAGGTAGTTGGGTTGCTTCTTCGGTGATTGATTGAATTTACCATGGGCTAATTATTCAAGCTAAGATGTCAGTGATGGAAAATGCACTGCTCCTTTGGATCACATTTCATGTCCTCCAGCTTCCAAGTTTTACTTTTGATTGTTTCCTGTATGATCGTGTCTATTTGTCCCCAGATTAGGTCCAGAGTGGAAGCCTTGGAGTGGAATATTCTTTTATTTCGTTCCTTCCAGATTTTCCAGAGAGTGAATACTGGGAGTAGTAGCCAAATGTGGGCGAGAATGGGATTTTTAAACGAGAGAAAGTCCCAATTTTTTATTGAATCTCTAATTTTATTCCTGTTCCAATTCATCCTGCGCATCACTTGATCCCCTTGGTCCCAAATCCACTAGCTAAAAGGACATCTATTGAAAAGATGTTCCAAGGTTTCCTCTTGTTGTTGACATAAGGGGCAAATTGATGGCCCAATGAAGCCTCTTTTCTGGAGATTATCCCAAGTGAGGATACGGTTATGGAATATGAGACATAGAAAGGTTGAAACCTTTGACCAGAGGAAGGGGATCCAAACGTTGTTCCAGATATTCTCCTTGTCATGATTCTGGTGATTACCTTGCAGATAGTAGGCTTCTTTGACTGAAAAGTTACTTGTAGTGGAGTGCCCCCATCTAAGAATGTTCGGGCCTTATCTCATGGGTATTTTCCTATGGCTGCAATAGTGCTGCCAGACATGAAGGTCCAAGCTCTCTAGGATATCTATCTCCCAGATGGAATTCCTCCATTGACGCCAGGGAATATTTCTATCTACAAGTCACCAAAGATCCTTTACATGCTGAAAGGTGTCTGGATTAAGCAGTTTCCTAAGGGGGCTTAGCTCCTCTATCTGACCTAGAGGTTTTTGTTGTTGCCACGAGTCCTGCTAGAAAAGTGCACTTTCCCCATTTTGAATCTCCTAGAAGGCATGTTTTTGAACCAACTCCTTGTTTAGCCAGGCTGTGTTCCAGATGTTGGATCCCTAAATTTGGTCATTTTGACGAATGAGTTTTTCTGCACTCGTGTTTGGAGTATACTTTTGTTTCCAAATTTGCACCCAAAGTGCAGTGGGGTCCTTTAATCACCTCCACCACATTTTATCTCCCATGACTTGGTTGAGTTTCCCTGGGTCTCGAAGTCCCAACCCTCCCCACGCTTTGGGCTTGCAAAGCTTATCCCAGCCGACTAGTGCCAACTTCTTGTTCGGTTGGTGTCCATGTCAAAGGAAGTTTCTCTGGAGGTTTCAGATGGCTCTGATGACCTTCTTAGGTGTTTCCAGGGTTGTAAATAGGTAAGTAGGCAAGGTTTGCAGAACTGACTTAAGAAGCACCAACCTTGCTGCAACGTTGAGGAGTCTGAAGGTCCAGTTGTTTAGCCTATTGAATATGGAGAGAAGCAGGTTGTCACAAGAGATGGATCTTGCTGGAGCTCCCGTGAGGGGAATGCCTAGGTAGTTGGATGGAAGGGAGCTCTTGGGTATGCCCAGGAGTCTTGAGATATGATTCTGAACCACTATCGGAGTGTTGAAAAAGTAGATTTTGGATTTGTCAAGGTTGAGGGTCATGCCTGAAGCTTCCACAAAATCAGAGAGGATGGAGTTAATATTGATGGCTTCTCAAGTGGTGGGTGTATTCATGATGAGGGTTTCATCGACGAATTGGATATGCGAGGGTGGTGGCTGAATATTGTGTAAGGGTGGGCCCATAAGGGAGCCTTCCAGTACCATTGTCTTGATGTAACGTCCTAGGCCTTCTGCCATGAGAATGAAGAGAAAGGGTGAAATAGGGTCTCCTTGTCTTATGCACCTAGAGGGAGTGAAGGGGTTGGAGGGAACCCCATTTACTAGGATAGAGAAGAAGGCTAAGGAGGTTAGTTTCATGATCCCATTTACCCAGTGATGGTCAAATCCAAAGGCTTCTAGCATAGAGCGAAGGTACTACTAGCTGACTCTATCAAAATCTTTTGAAAGATCGATTTTAATAAGAATACCTGGGGTTTTAGTCATATTGAGAGAGTGGATTACCTCGTGAGCCAGAATGACGTTGTCCATGATTTGTCATCCTTCTACATAGCCTGCTTGTTCCCTAGATATGATTAAGGGCAGGATTGGCTTAATACATGTAGCAATCACCTTTGTAATGATTTTGTATATGACATTGTAGAGTGCAATTGGTCTGTATTGCTTGGGATGTGTCACCCTTTCCTCCTTTGGAATTAGAGTGAGGAAAGTTGCATTGAGGGCTGATAAGACTTGGTCGGAGGTTTGATATTCCTCCATGACCTGCCTGACCTCTTCCTTGATTAGATCCCAGCAATGGTGGAAGAAGTCAGTGGTGAAGCCATTTGGGTCGAGTGCCTTACCTAGAGGAATTACTTTAACTACCTGATCCACTTCTTTCTGAGTAATGGGTCTCATTAGTGCTTCATTCTGTTCTGGAGTCACAAGGGAGGGTATATACTCAATTACCCTCTGAATTGATGCAGTTCTGTCCCCGTTGGTTTCCGTTAGGAGATCCTTGTAGTAGGTGTTTAACTCTTCATCTATTTGGGTGTGTTCCCTGATTGGGTTTCCTTGGGCATCTTCCGGATGCGTTATTCTATTGATGTAGTGGCGGTGCACCATGGATCTATGGAAGAATTTTGTGTTCCTCTCACCCTCTTTGAGCCACTGGACACTAGATTTTTGTTGCCACATAATTTCCTCTTGTTTTTTCCTTTCTTATAAACTAGCTTGGAGATCTCCTTCCTCCTTCATTAGGGTTGTTGTTCTGGTCCCTGAAATGAAGATTTCCTACAGCTCTACTAGCCTATTTTCAATAGCTCGCATGCTTTGAAATATATTTCCAAAAGTTTTCTTATTCCAGAGCTTCAACGAGTTTTTAAAATTTTTAAGACGCTGCTGGAATTTGTACATGCAAGTACCATAGTCTATTTCCGCTTGGGCCCACCAAGAATTTGTGAGATGATGAAAGTCAGGGTGTGATAGCCAGAATTTCTCAAATCGAAAGGGTTTGTGTTGAGGTGCGGTCCATGTTTCTAGGAAGAAGGCGACCGACCAATGGTCTGATCCTGCCCTTGGGAGAATGAGGCTCTCCATGTTCAGATCCCTTTCTAGTAATTCTTCTGCTACAAGGAATTGATCTAGACAACATGCCACTTGTTGGTGCCCCAATCTGCGGTTGGATCAGGTGAATGTTCCATTGTGATTTTCTATATCTACTAGATTTAACCAATCTAAGAGGGTTTTGAACTTACCATTGTCTAGCTCTAGTCACTTAGTCCCTCCTTTTTTCTTCTCTAGCATCAAGATCATGTTGAATTCGCTGCCTAGGATCTAGTTGGGCATACTCAACAAGGTTTTGATATGAGCTATTCGATTCATGAGACTATCCTTGTCCTGCTAACTCTGAGGTCCATAAAAATTTGTGATGTCACCTTCCTGAGCTGACCCTATCATCATGAAATGGGTTGTGAGTGTACCAATGGTAGATAAAGGTTCACTTAAGGTAACCGTGTTGGGGTTCCATAAGATGGTGAGTCACCCTGACACTCCTGTGGATTCGGTGTGCATGGATTCACACCCACGCCAGCTTCGCTGGAAAATGGTTTATGCTTCCCTTCCATCACATTTTGTCTCTTGTAGCAGCAAGATGTCTGGATTTTCTGCTCGGATCGAGTCTCATAGGATCCTTTGCTTGGATCTACTGTTAAGTCCCCTAATGTTTTAGGTGATAATATTCATCATAATGGTTGTTGGGTTGGGTGGAGGTATCCCTCAAAGAGCTTTTGGATCTTCCCAAAATTAAGCATGAGGTTTCCTACCTCCTTGATAAGTTGTTGGGCTAACTTTCGTTCTCTTTTTTTTTTCCCGGGGTATCTTCTTTGAGTCTGAACTGGGATTTGTGGCTATACCCAACCTGGCTGTGGATCCTACGGTGGAATGAAGAAAAACTTTGTGGACTTTGTAGAGTTTCTCTTCAGGGAAGGCTTACAAATCCTTTTGATTGAGAGCTTCTTCCAATTTTTCAAGATCTATGCCTACTAGGTCACGATCATACAACTGCATGTGGATGTCTATATCCATGGCGTCACACTCTTCTAGGTTGGCCTCATTAGTTTGTATTGATGAAGGTGTAGCTTGGTTCTTCCCTTTCGCATGTTTTTTTCTTTGTGTGGATCTTGGATCTCTTCATATTTAGGTAGTTGGTTCAGGATCTCATAGGATTTTTTGGTCGGGACTTTGGGGCTGGGATCTAGATGTTGTTTATTTGGAGGGTTTTTCCACCTACCTATGATCGTGATGAATACATCTTTCTGTTTGGCCTCATTGGATTTGGTTTCTTGGATATTCAATGGACAATATCTAAAGAGGTGGCCATGTTCATGAAATTTCTTGCAGCGGAAAAAAATGTGTTCATAATCCAACATTTGTTTCCAATCCTCATCTTGATATTCCAGAGTGACAGGTCTAGGAAGAGCTTTGGAGATGTCCATGTATACACATATTCAGGCATATGAGGTGTATTTTATTTGCCTTCTAGCCTATGATGCTTTGACATAGTGCCCCACTATGTTTTCTATTCCCACGAGGATTTCCTCCAACCAAAACTCCTGGGGAAAAGAGTAAAGTCGTATCCAGACTGGAGCCATTGTAAAATATTCCTTGTCTGGGTTGAATTTGTCCATCTAGAAGCATAGAAATAGCCAGACCGAGTTGTAGAAGTATGGCCCATTTTCAAAGATTATGTCCTTATCTTCCAGGTTGTACAAGATGATTGTGAAAAATCCTTTGGAGCTTAGCTGAACCTCATAATCTCCTTTAGGGTTCCACTAGTGTTTGATCCATCGCGTTAGGTTGCATTTAGATGGCCATAACCCCATGAACTTGCCTGTGAAGGAATTCTCTCACATGAACTGAGTGTGTTCACCCACCCTTTTTGAGATGATGATATATCTTGGGGGTTTGTCAGATTGCGGGATGCATTTTCCTGACTCCCACCCATGAGGTTCTTTTGGATGGGACGTTCCTGCTTCCACATCCATCTCTTTCTGGAGCCCTTGTTCTCTGGTGATCTGGATTATTTTCGGCACGAAATGAGATCGGAGATATAATAAAGAAATGCACAGAGATATCACAGATATTCAATAATATAACATAAATGTATCAGAGATGAAACCATAAACACATATATACAGTAATACAATATTTCTATTAATGAAAGAAATGTACAGAGACTGTAAAAATACAGAGTGAAAGAATCTCTAGAATGGTGGCAACTTATCTCTGAGAAGAGATGTGACGGCTACTCGCATTCGTAAGAAGATGATTACAATGAGGATCTGAAGGCATTTTTACAATAAATAGGAATTCCAAAAACCCTAGACATCCAAAAACCTAACCCTAGGATATGAAGCGCCAAAAGTCATGTGGGCCCCATTTGGGAGAGTTAGTACATCAATTTCCCGGGGTTGTAACTTTTGCATACGATCTCTTTTTTAGGCGTGTGATAGTTTGTTGGAAAGGCATCGTTGAGGATATTCATTTTTGGGGCTCAATCATGCCTTTGGCTATCATTGAGAATGTATATCTCGAAAAAACTTCATTTAGGCCCTCAAAATGGCCCCGGAAGTTAAAACCTGCTAAAAATAGTAAATTACAAAAATTGTCAGAAAATTGTTTTGAGCTAGTCGGAAAAGGTGGGTGGTCACCGATATCCACCTAGATCAATCCTCCATCCTTAGGAAGAAATGGTATCCATTGCGTTGAGTTCCTGAGGGAGAGGGAAAAGCATTTGTTGGAGCTGCATCTTGGTGAGCTGCTTGTATTGTTGGAGACGTCGTGTTGCTCAATTTGTGGAAGTATGTCAAGAACCAGTTGAGGTTGAAGTTGTTCAACAAGTCCAGATACATGAGAGGAAGGTGTGCAGAAGGAATCTTTGCGCTTTGTTGCAGCCTTTTCGACTTGCTTATGTTGGATAGAAGGTGCTTGGGGTGACCTAACTTTCGTTCTCTTCTTTTTTTTTCCCGGGGTATCTTCTTTGAGTCTGAACTGAGATTTGTGGCTATACCCAACTTGGTTGTGGATCCTACGGTGGAATCAAGAAAAAATTTGTGGACTTTGTAGAGTTTCTCTTTAGGGAGGGCTTACAAATCCTTTTGATTGAGAGCTTCTTCCAATTTTTCAAGATCTATGCCTACTAGGTCACGATCATCCAACTGCATGTGGATGTCTATATCCATGGCATCGCACTCTTCTGGGTTGGCCTCATTGGTTTGTATTGATGAAGGTGTAGCTTGGTTCTTCCCTTTCGCCTGTTTTTTTTCATTGTGTGGATCTTGGATCTCTTCATATTTAGGTAGTTGGTTCAGGATCTCATAGGAGTTTTTGGTCGGGACTTTGGGGCTGGGATCTAGATGTTGTTTATTTGGAGGGTTTTTCCACCTACCTGTGACCGTGATGAATCCATATTTCTGTTTGGCCTCATTGGCTTTGGTTGCTTGGATATTCAGTGGACAATCTCTAAAGAGGTGGCCATGTTCATGAAATTTCTTGCAGCGGAAAAAAATGTGTTCATAATCCAACATTTGTTTCCAGTCCTCGTCTCAATATTCCAGAGTGACAGATCCAGGAAGAGCTTTGGAGATGTCCATGTATACACATATTCAGGCATATGAGGTGTATTTTCTTTTCCTTCTGGCCTCTGATGCTTTAACATAGTGCCCCACTATGTTTCCTATTCCCACGAGGATTTCCTCCAACCAAAACTCCTGGGGAAAAGAGTAAAGTCGTATCCAGACTGGAGACATTGTAAAATCTTCCTTGTCCGGGTTGAATCTGTCCGTTCAGAAGCATAGAAATAGCCAGGCCGAGTTGTAGAAGTATGGCCCATTTTCAAAGATTATGTCCTTATATTATAGGTTGTACAGGATGATTGTGAAAAATCCTTTGGAGCTTAGCTGAACCTCATAATCTCCTTTAGGGTTCCACCAATGTTTGATCCATTGAGTTAGGTCGCATTTAGATGGCCATAACCCCAGGAACTTGCCTTTGAAGGCATTCTCTCACATGAACTGAGTGTGTTCACCCACCCTTGTTGAGATGATGAGATATCTTGGGGTTTTTTCAGATTGCAGGATGCATTTACCTGACTCCCACCCAAGAGGTTCTTTTGGATGGGATGTTCCTGCTTCCACATCCATCTCTTTCTGGAGCCCTTGTTCTCTGGTGATTTGGATTATTTTCGGCACGAAATGAGATCGGAGATATAATAAAGAAATGCACAGAGATATCACAGATCTTCAATAATATAACATAAATGTATCAGAGATGAAACCATAAACACAGATATACAGTAATACAATATTTCTATTAATGAAATAAATGTACAGAGACTGTAAAAATACAGAGTGAAAGACTCGCTAGAATGGTGGAAACTTATCTCTGAGAAGAGATGTGACGGCTACTCGCATTCACAAGAAGATGATTACAATCAGGATCTGAAGGAATTTTTACAATAAACAGGAATTCCAAAAACCCTAGACATCCAAAAACCTAACCCTAGGAGATGAAGCGCCAAAAGTCATGTGGGCCCCGTTTGGGCAAGTTAGTACATCAACTTCCCGAGGTTGTAACTTTTGCATACGATCTCCATTTGAGGCGTGTGATAGCTTATTGGAAAGGCATCGTTGAGGATATTCATTTTGGGGGATCAATCATGCCTTTGGATATCATTTAGAATGTATATCTCGAAAAAACTTCATTTAGGCCCTCAAAATGGCCCTGGAAGTTAAAACTTGCTAAAAATAGTAAATTGCAAAAATTGTCAGAAAATTGTTTTGAGCTAGTCGAAAAAGTTGGGTGGTCACCAATATCCACCTGGATCAATCCTCCCTCCTTAGGAAGCAATGGTATCCATTGTGTTGAGTTCTCGAGGGAGAGGGAAACACATTTGTTGGAGCTGCATCTTGGTGAGTTGCTTGTATTATTGGAGACGTCGCGTTGCTCAATTTGTGGAAGTATGTCAAGAACCTGTTGAGGTTGAGGTTGTTCAACAAGTCCAGATACATGAGAGGAAGGTGTGCAGAAAGGAATATTTTCACTTTGCTGCAGCCTTTTCGACCTTCTTATGTTGGATAAAAGGTGCTTGGGGCGAGGCTGTAGTGGTTGCAGTGTCCTTCTGTTCTCCTTTTGAACAGATTGTGAAGAAGCTAAATTTTGCAGTATGAGATACTAACTTGCGGCACTTTTTGGGTGGAACGATAGTCAGAACTACCTATGGTATTCTATAGAGATGAGCCCCCAAAGTAACATTGACACTACGGGGTCGAGACTCATAAACAACATGGTGCTTCCACATATATGGCTGGCCCAAGAGAACCTCACAGACATCCAGTGGGGCAACATCACATAATACCTCGTCCTTGAAGGGCTGGATGCCGTATGACAATCGACATTGCTGGCTGACACGGAGATCTTGTCCTTGGCGAAGCCACCCGATGTTGTATGGCTGCAGGTGTGGTGTTTTTGACAATCCCAATTGTTTGATGACCTCTGCTGAGATGAGGTTCTTCTGGCTTCCGCTATCAACAATAAAATGTAGAGGGGTCCCCTTCACCCACATCTGTGAATGAAAAAGGTGCTCCCCCTCTTCGGAATCTGTTGGTTCTTCTGTTTGAATTACTGCGGTTGTGACAATAACAGTGGGGTATGCATCAATGATCTTTCCTTTACCAGTATTTTCATAATCATATTTTGAATCAAGGTTCGGCTCCTTGTCTTTGATCTCGACCACCAATGTCTGTTTTGATTGACATTCATCGATGTTTTTATTGATACTGAGAGGGGGTTAAATCAGTATCAAGTATAATTTAAAACCTTTTTCAAATTATACTTAAACCATTCAACTATATCCAATGAGAAATGAACAATAGTATAAGAGTTACACCAATACACCACAATACACC
>JZKD02S1607567.1:383109-413052 GCA_000966675.3 Picea glauca | reverse complement strand
TTATTCCATTAGTTGTAATTATACCTCCTAGTCTCCTATATATACCAAGGAGACATTTTCATTTTGAATCATCTGGTAATTGTACATTTATGTGGGCATAAGGAGGTTGCCCCCTAGAAGAGGCTTATTATCTGAATTTATCTCTTTTTCAAGGCATTGAGCACTTATTCTGAGGTTTTTCTATGCTATATTGATATTTGGTTCTTAACAATACCTATTGGTTATCGTCGAACTACTTCCAGATGAGCAATATGATGACGTGGACTAGCTCGATGTTCCCTGGTTTGGAACCTTTTTCAAACTTCAAATATTCCATTAACAAAGATACGCCACTTTGAAAATTCAGCGTTTGGGAGTTTTGGAGCACAGATTATTCATATCTCCCCGAGGCCCAGACATCCAAAGTCATTAACCAACACTTTATCTAATTGCCCGGTATTTATCCTTAAACATTTCGGGTCTTCAAGACTTCGACTCTTCATCTTTCAAGAGATTTGGAGCATAGAATATTCATATCTCCTGGAGGAACAATCTTTCAGATCTGACGTGGCATCATGATGTGAATTGTTGATGTGTCACAGAAATAAGTATGACACGTGTCACTCGAAATAGTATAGATGGCGTGCCCATAGGTGCTTAAAAAGGGTGCCACATGTCATGATAGAAGAGTGCCATGCATCATAATTGATGACTTCCATATGTCTCCGGCTCTTTAGGGTTTGGGAGTTCTTGAATGCAAATTTTGGATACCTCCCAAGGGCCCAGACTCGCAGATTGACGTGGTACTTTGGGGCTCTGATGCTTTGGGAGACTAAGTTTTCTATGCATCGAAATCCCCCAAAGTAGAGATCTCCTGGATCTGACATGTCAACTTTTCAATCCTTTGATGCTCAAGGGCTCTGGTAATTTGGCATTTTGGCAATTCAGGACTCCGGAGAAATGAGTTTGATCTGATCTAAAATCTCTCGGAGTGGCGATCTACTGGATCTGGGGTGTCCACATGAATTCACTATCGCTGATGTGTCTGCATGAAAGAGAGTGACACGTGTCACCTAGAAATGTGCCGATGATGTAACCCAAATGATATAAAATGAGTGCCACGTGTTGGAACAGATGAGCACTACGTGTCTCCACTGCTTCGACATTCCGACACTTTGGGGCTACGGTGATCTACGCTTTTTCTGAAGTAAAACCTCTCAGATGGTTGATCCTCTAGATTTGACATGGTAGTCTGGGGCTATAGTGCTTGGGGGATCTGGTAGTTCGGGGCTCGTGAGACTTAAACAAATATGAGCTCGGACGCTCGAACGACGAAGTCACAGAGTGAAGTTTGTATAACTTTACGATTAAACCTCGTGCCTTTCTGGAACTCTGAATGTATGAGATTCATTGATCTGAGTGGCCTATTGGATCTCCATCGTTGAAAATTTAACATGTATGTTCTCACAATCCGAGCCTGAAATTGACTGCTCTGAATTGCTATGTTTTTTTCACGGGTGTTTCCTATGCATACAAAAGAATTGGTTGACATGTTGCAAGCTCAATCAATGGAAAACATGATGATAATTACTTCAAACCAAATCACAACATGCAATTATCCTTTAAGAAAATAGAAACAATTTGCATAAAAAATCAATCAAGAAAGATAATGATGAAAACCAAGTTATTTAGCAATGGGAAACTGACTTGACCAACCAAAAGAGGAACAATTTTTATGAAGGTATACGAAAAAGAGAGAGGATGGACAGAGGTGGAGACTTAGGTCTCAACATTGTCTCCAACTGGGGACAAAACTTCCCTACGAGGTGCTAAGAACAATAGATCAAGTGCCTTACCTCTCAAAACCTTGCTCCCACTTGTTGTAACTTACCTCTGTTTCTTTCTGTCAACCATGTATATATGCTTATACTGACTTGTGCACTATCTTCACCCTCCGATTCATTTTCATTAGCATTGATAACCAAATCCTTTAAAATAGGGTTCAACTTGCTCTTCGCATTTGACCTCAACTTATTAATGAGTTTGGAACAAGGTTTTCTTGTTATGGATTGTACAACATGTTTTTCTCCCTCCTTCTCTGATGACTGTGCCATATTATTCAAACCTCCAAGTTTGTTGGAACCAACCAAGTCTTTCATTAGTGAAAGTGTGGTCCTCATGACTTTTCCTTTGATGATTTGGCTTGACGTCAAGTTTTGTTCTCATGTGCAACTCTCAGATTAGACCCTAGATGTGATATTAGCACATGATTGCGGAGGTTATCAAGGGTGGTTTGGATCCACACCGCTCTGACTTCCAAAATCAACCACCAATTTCCACATACTTCACAAGCTATACCATGGTTTCAATTGTAGAACTCCTCTAGGAGATTAACGTTCGAGCGATTTTTATTTCTGCAATGAGTGTGAGCCGTCGATCAGTTCTGGAATTTGCGAACTGGGTGACCCTACTACTTTAGTGCCCTTGCTAAAGTTTTATCCATCTACCAATTTTAAAATTCTTCGAACCATATTTAGAGATGGTGCCAATTTTTCTTGTCCTCGAAAATAAGATCAAACTATCAATACTAACACACCCCTGTGCCTTTGTTGGGCTATGCAATCTTTATTCACACACAAACTAACTAATCTATAACTACACCCTAGTGCCTTTTTTGGGCTATGGAGTCTTATTGTTGATCTACTATATAAACAAACTGAAAAATAAATGCTCGAATGACAAGCTTATTCAACACACCCCCACTCTAACCAACTGAAATTGAATACTCAAGTATAAACAAATTTCCAAAATAACCAATCAAGCAACTGGGTTCTTGGCATGTCTTCATGTACACTGCTAAAAACATGAAAATACAACAATGTAAACAAAAAAATTATAATGGCATTTCATACTTACTGCCACACACTGTGTGCATCATACCAACAACTACAATATTAGGAACCCTTGTTGAAACTGAATCCATCCAATCAGATATGGGATCATCAAGAACATGAGGAGACTTTGTCTGATCTAAAAGACTGATTCATTGTTTTTTGAAATCTACTATATGAAAAGGATTGGGATTCTCCTGCTCATTGAAAAAACTCATGAAATTCATGTGATTCACAACCATTAAGGGCAGCAAAACACTCTTGATACTGCTCATCTTGTTTTTTTAAATGAAAGAGTATGTCTTCTACATGGCTTGTTTTTTCTTGTTCTTGCTCTAGAATTCCATTTCCAGACTTATAGATGTCTTGTTGCTCAACGATTTCTGGGGAATGAAGATCCACATCTACTATAAAAGAAGATTTGAAATGTTGATTTGGTAGATCCCCTTCATAACTAGTACATGGAATTTGTTCAACTTCAAATAAATCATAAACAGGTGATAAATCTTCATGAAAAAATTGAGCAACAAATTGATCAAAGTCATGACTATCATTAGTTGCATCATGAACACAAAGATGAAAAACCTTATGTTGGAAACCCAAACTAAATAAGGATTTAACATCAACATTTATTTCCTTCTCATCATCATTTTCAATTTTAAAAGAATGTTGAAAATCGTCATGTTGTATAACAGAATTGGAAGAAGATACAACTGATATTGAATCTTATTACTCTTCCTCAACATTATTGTCCCCTTCATCTATACTTCTAGAAGAACTAATAATTTATTGTTGAATATAAGATCCAAATTATTCACAACAATTTTCAAAAAGTAAATCAACTGGAAAAAACCTTTTACAATGATCACTAAATGTTGCATGGAATTGTTTTAGGGAAGATATGCTAGCAAGAGGCAAGGATCGGTACCATTCACAAGAATCTCCCTGTAATGAGTACATTAACATCTTCATTAATACATACTCATGATGTATACCCAATTGATGCATGACCTCATGGAATTTAAGAAAATGATATGTGGGGTTATCATTTTTATCTTCTCTAAATCTGGGCAAGTAATCACCCCACTCATCTATAGTAGGAATGGTATTTGGAAAACCAAGAACAATAGAGAAATTAAAAGGAACAAACCTCTGAGCCAATATGGACTCCATCTAAAAACATGACTTCTTGAAACTGTGGAGTCACCACTAGATTCCTTAACCATGGAGTCACCAGGTGAATGATCTACAGTATGAATGTGTATGGTATTTTTTCACCATCAAAGATAAGATCTAATCATTTTCGTTGTCCCGGGGAAAGATATTTTGTTACTCCTTTCCTCGACAGCAGCTCTAGAATATGTTAGTCCTAAATTCTGCATCTGACTGCTAAAGGGAAGAGCTAGGCCACCTCACGTTATGAATGGTTGGTTTTTTTATTTATGGGTCAGTTAGAGGGTTGGTTTACCAAGACATGAGGATGGTTGGGTTGGCCAAATGACATGGATGAGGATCCTCCTTCGCTGGTGGCACACTAAAGAAAGACAAGTGAGATGATAAAGGTAAGAAACAAATGAAAACAAAAAACCATTCAATGAACAATCTACTGCTAGAAGTTTAAGTCTTAAAATATAATTTGAAGACATTAAACATGTACCAAAAACACAGTTACTCCCACAGGTTGCAATAAAAAAAAATCTTCATCAAAGCATGGTTTTTCCCATAGGTTTCATATTAATAACGACAAGTTATACAATAGTTGAAGGAAAAGAAATGTACTTTGCACAAATCAAAATTGTATTCAAGATAAGAGAAACACATACAAATTTGGACAAAAACACATTATCATCAATAGTATATTCACCAGGTAGAGAGATTTAATCCATGCACATAATAGGTCCAACCAATTTTTGTATTGATATTCTTCTCCCAAAAAACGAACCCTTCTAACATACAAAATATGCCTATTTATTACATATGTGGAGGCCCTCGACCAGTGTGGAACTAAGGCTTCTCTCTACACATCGACCGTAAAACAACTTATTAACTTAACTAAACACTGGATGGAGTATATTAACGTATACTTCGAGCCTGACTTAATAAAAAAAGGAGTGGTTCTTATCACATATAAAAGACCAATTATTATGCCTGAATTTAAAAGAGTCTTGCAATTAAACAACTAAAAACTGCTACTTGCAATGAAACCAGACTGATGCATATGCCAGAGTGAACCGAGATTTGACAAAAAATGACTAGGAGTGACAGAAATGAGTTTTGTATTTGAGCACTGGCAGGCATGCGCGATGTTGGAGGCCATTGGAGATAACTGAATGTGTTGGCAGCGTATTTCCCCAACTTATCTCCTGGAGGAAAGAAGCAAGTCATCTAGCGTTTTCTCAGAGTCTTTGATGTTCTTTCTACAGTCCAGATTATAACTTCTCAGTTTCTCTAGTTGTGGCATTGCAGGGTCCGGATTCCAAAACTTTTGTTCTATACCTGTTTTCTATCACCAAACTACTACCATATTAGCAATTTGATGACATGGATTGTTGATTTTTGGACAACATCAGAAGAGATTCTCTTAGAATAATAATTAATAATATGATGATTGATTATTAAATATCGTGTATAATAAAGTAAATGATAATAATAAATAGTTATTGATTATTCAAGGGACGCATCCTTTCATGGATGGTCACCATATTTTCCCTATATATGGAACACTCATCATTGTAATAATATCTCGATCATATCTCATATGAATAAAAAAACATGGTATCAAAGTAGGATTGGGCTAACTCCCTCACAGGAGGGCCCATGATCCTAAAAAAAAGTTGCTTCTTGTTTTAGCTGTGTGAATTATTTGGGCTTGAATTCTCTTCTTCAACTTGGGTCCCGACCCCGTCATAGTATGATAAGGTTTCATAATTTTTTGCTCGAATTATTTGAGCCTACACTACATCTCCTTAAGCGTGTAGTCAAACAGGGTTATCACTCATACGATTGGCAATATCATCGATCTTGCTTTCGATTCGATGAAGATGAGAGAGAGGATCGAGTTCTAAACAAGATTTTCTCATGCTACTACTTCCACTCATGATTGAATGCTCCAGAATAATGAGCCAGTAAGTGCAGGATTTGATGGCTTGTTCAAAGGATATGACAAAGGGAACTTCTGGAAGAATGGGTAGCAGAAAACCGATTTATTTTCTCAATAGAGACAAACATATGTTATCGAATTTCAAGCAAATAAAAATGTCATGTATATCCAACGAAGAATTATTCTTGCACAATTCTTCCAGGAATGGAATGAGTCTTTCCAGGACTAATCCTTGTGTCTGATATATGATCTGATCACATAAACTGGTGTTGCTCATGGCTATGGTCGTGATCATCCTCTGTCGCTTCCACAGCTCGACGTCTGCCACAAAGAGACCGTCTCCAAAGATATCGAAGAAAATGGACATGAAATTGGGCCCTCTGGGGAAATTGGTGAAATCATCTTTGAGAATGTACTCTAGATTTGGTGCAGTAGATGTGACAATTTTGAAAAAGGTTCTTTCTCCGCAATGGTCCCTTGAATGAAGAATGTCCACCCTTGTTAAGAGGGAGGTGTGGTGTTTTCTCTCCTCTATCTGACTAACCCCTCTCGACAAGGGTTTCCCTAATTATTCATGTGAGGTGACTGAGGGAGTAATGCTCAGTTGGGTACAAGTATTTCCTAAGCCATGTGAGGTGGCTAGGTGTGAATAAGACTTGAAGCTTAGCCTTTCCTATGCCATGTGAGGTGGCTAGGTTTGAATGAGGCTATGGTCATAGTATTTCCTATGCCATGGGAGGTGGCTAGGTGTGAATAAGACTAATGGGAGAGGATAAACATCACAACATGTCCATTGAGACTATGGAAGTGGTTGTGTACCATTGGACAACATGCTAGTAGCTATGTGCTACTAGTGGATTTCTACGTAGTCGTGAGACTATGGCAATGGTTGTGTACCACTAGACAATAGTTATGTACTACTATAAAATGGAAACAATTGTGTACTATTGGACGACATTGCATTAGCTATGTGTTACTAGCTGATTGCAGCATAGTCATAAAGAATGTGGCAGATGATTTGAGCTATCGATGGCATGGTAGTAGAAGTATGCTACTAGTTGATTGCAGAGTAATCAGTGGATTACTAGATGAAGGAACCAAGATATTGGTTTCACGAGGAAACCTCGATATGTATTGAGGGACATTTGTTACATGAGGGAACCTCGATGCATCCTAGAGATGTTTGAGGCAAGGATCAAGAGGGAGTACCTATGTTTATGTGGGCAGAGGCATCCATGAATGTAGTGTATGTTTTGAACATAAGTCCTTCAGGAACATGACTCCTTAGGAGGCCTTCACCGGAGTGAAGCCTAAGGTTGGACACTTCAATATATTTGGGTTTTCAGTATACATTCATGTACCCAAGGAGAAAAGGACCAAGCTAGACCCTTCAGGTAGAAAGGGTACATTTGTGGGGTACAATGAGTCTTCAAAGGAATACTGGATCTACATCCCTGGTTAGAGACAAATTGAGTGAGAGACAAAAAGATATGGTACCTTCTGAGAGAGAAAGATACCTCAGATATATCCGTGCTATTCTGCAACTATGAGCCACATCATTGATTCTAAACCTTCTTGTTATGAGGAGGCAACTATTCATCTAGTATGGAGAGATTCCATGATGGAGGAGTATCAGTCCATCATGAAGAATGATGTGTGGGATATTGTTCTGAGACCAGAGGGGAAGTTTGCAGTGATTTCCAAATGGATCTACAATATCAAACACATAGTCGACAGGAGCATCGAGAGGCACAAAATGAGATATGTTGCTAGAGTATTCTCTCAGGTGGACAGAATATATTATGAGGAGACATTTGCTCATAGTGCTCGATACACTTATATCCAGATGATTATTTCCCCTGCAACATCCATGGGTTGGAGAGTACATCAGATGGATGTAAAGACAACCTTTCTCAATGGAGATATTGAGGAAGAAGTATACATCCAAAATCCATATGGTTTCTTGATACATGAGAAGGAGTCTCATGTGTGCACGTTGAAGAATTCCTTGTATGGACTCAAGAAACCACCTTGAGCTTGGTATGCGTGGATTGATGGAAACCTGATGATTTTTGGGATTCAACATAAGTGTTGTCGATCCCATCTTGTACTACAATACTTTTAATGGCGAGTCTCTAATTTTGGTCCTCTATGTTGATTATTTATTCCTCACTGATACAGAGAGCCTTATTGTTGAATGCAAGTATGTGTTGGACTCTAAGTTTGAGATGAAGGACCTTGGTATGATGCATTAATTCTTGGGACTAGAGGTGTGGCAGAGAACTGATGAGATCTTCTTGAGTCATGAGAACTACATAGTTGATATATTGAAGAAGCTTGGGATGTTGAACTTGAAGCCCATGGCTACACCAATGGTGATGAATCTGAAGAAACTAAGTGTGTCTTCTTCCGATTCTGACAAAATTGATCTGACTCTGTACATACATATGATCATATAATTGATGTATCTAGTTAACACCAGACCAAATATTTGCTATGCAGTGAGTGCACTTAGCCAGTTTATGAGTCAATTGACATATATACACTGGATTGTTGTGAATCATGTGTTGAGATACTTGTGAGGCACAGTTGGACATGGTTTGAGATATACTTCCAGTATTGATATGACATGGAAGGAATATATTGACTCTGATTGTGTAGGGAGTGAAGTGGACAGAAAGATCACCTTCGAGTGTTGCTTCAATTTGGGATCTTCCATGGTTTCCTAGTGTAGCAGGAAATAGACTTATGTGGTTTTGAGAGAAACAGAAGCAAAGTAAATTGCATTAAGTATGTCAGTCTGTGAAGCAGTGTGGCTTTGCAAGATCCTCGCAAATTTATCCGAACATGTGTTGGATTCCACCATTATTCATTATGGTAACCAAAGTTGTGTGAAGATCTCAGATAATCCAGTGTTTCATGAAAAATTGAACCAAATTGAGATAAAGTACCATTACATCTGAGACATGAGGCAAAGAAAGGAAGTATTGGTGTTGTACCTTCGTACATATGAGCAGGTTGTTGATATTCTTACCAAACTAGGAGGAATTTCAAGTACTTCCATGATAGACTTGGCATGGCCAAGAATGCCTCCCTTGTTGAGAGGGAGTGTTGATGTTTGCATCTTCCTAAGACATTATCTAAATCGTACTCCTCTGTGACTAAGTTGAGTTTATTTGTGATGACACTTATCCAAGGAGGGACAAGTGTGTTTGGGCTTATATCCCAACACACTTATCTCTTCTCGAATAAGTGTCCCACTTATCCTTTGTCAGATAAGTTTCATCACAGATCAACTCAACTTAGTCATAGAGGAGTATGATCTAGAGAATGTCTCGAGAAGCTACAAACATCGACATGGACTAGCTCAGCGTTCCCTGGTTTGGCGTCTTTTTCAAAATTCAAAATATGCCATTAATGGAGATAAGCCACTTCAGAAATTTGGTGTTCAAGAGTTTTGGAGCGAAGATTATTCATATCTCATGTAGGCCTAGAATCTTGGAGTCATTAACAAACACTTTATCTAATTAACCCGAGATTTCTCCTTAAACATTTCGGGTCTTCGTGACCTCGACTCTTCAACGTTCAGGAGCTTTGGAGAAAAAAATATTCATATCACCCAGAGGGACAATCTTCTGGATATGACATGATGACGTGATGTGAATTTTTGGTGTTTCATAGAAAGAAGGATGACACGTGTCACCCAGAATAGTACAGATGAAATGCCCAAAGGTGATTAAAAAGGGTACCATGTTTCATGATAGAAGAGTGCCACGCGTCATAATTGATGACTTCCATGCATCTACGACTCTTCTAGGTTCAGGAATTCTTGAATGCAAAGTATGGATACCTCCTAGAGGCCCAAACTCACAGAGTGACGTGGTACTTCGGGGCTCTGATGCTTCTAGACACTGAGTTTTCTATGCGTTGAAATCCTCCGGAGTGGCAATCTCCTGAATCTGACGTGTAAACATTTTGGCGCTTTGATGTTAGAGGCCTCTGGTACTTCAAAATTTTGGTAGTTCAGAGCTCTGGAGAATTGAGTTTCATCTTATCTAAAATCTCCCAGAGTGGCGATCTCTTGGATCTGACGTGTTCACATGATGTCATTGTCGCTTACGTGTCTGCATAAAAAGAGAGTGACATGTGTCACTCGAAAATGAGAAGATGATGTAACACAAATGACCTTAAATGAGTGCTACATTTTGGTACAGATGAGCGCTACGTGTCTCTGGTGCTTCGAAATTATGGCACTTTAGGGCTCCGGTGATCTGCGCTTGTTCTGAAGTAAAACCTCATAGATGGTTGATCCTCTGGATCTGACGTGGCATTCTGGAGCTCTAGTGCTTCGAGACTCTGGTAGTTCGGGTCTCGTGAGACTTAAACAAAGATGATCTCGGACACCTGAATGTTGAAGTCATGAAATGAAGTTTGTATAACTTTGCGGTTAAACCTAGAGCCTTTTTGGAACTCTAAATGTATGAGAGTCATTGATATGAGTGGCATGTTAGATCTCCACCATTGTAAATTTAACCTGTTTTTTCTCACAATCTGAGCCCGAAATTGACTACTCCAAATTGTCGCGTTTTGTCCATGGGTGTTCCCTGTGCATAAAAAAGACTCGGTCGAACTATTGCAAGCTAAATCAATGGAAAACACGATGACAGGTATTTTGAACCAAATCATGACATGAAATTATCCTTCAAGAAAACATAAACAATTTGCACAAAGAATCAATCAAGAAATATAATGATGAAAACCAAGTCATTTAGCAATGGGAAACTGACTTGACCAACCAAAAGAGGAATGATTTTTATGAAGGTATATAGAAAAGAGAGAGGAGGGACAGGGGTGTAGACTTAGGTCTCAACACTCGGAAGGGTTCTTTTTCTCCCATCCTGCAGTATCAGTCGAACTCTTCCTGATGTTTGCAGCTTCCTAAGACATTCTCTATATCGTACTCCTCTGTGATTGAGTTGAGTTTATTTGTGATGACACTTATCCGAGGAGGGATAAGTGTGTTTGGTATTATATCCCAACACACTTATCCCTTCTCAGATAAGTGCCCCACTTATCCCTTGTCAGATAAGTTTCATCACAGATCAACTCAACATAGTCACAGAGGAGTACGATCTAGAGAATGTCTCAGGAAGCTACAAATATCAACATGGACTAGCTCAACATTCCTTGGTTTGGAGCCTTTTTCAAAATTCAAAATACGCCATGAATGGAGATAAGCCACTTTGTAAATTTGGTGTTCGAGAGTTTTGGAGCGAATATTATTCATATCTCCCATAGTCCTAGACTCTCAGAGTCATTAAAAAACACTATATCTAATTAACCCAAGATTTATCCTTAAACATTTTGGGTCTTTGTGACCCCGACTCTTCAATGTTTGGGATATTTGGAGAAAAAAATATCCATATCACCCAGAGGGACAATCTTCTGGATATGACATGACGATGTGATGTGAATTGCTAATGTTTCACAGAAAGAAGGATGACACGTGTTACCCAGAATAGTATAGATGAAATGCACAAAGGTGATTAAAAAGGGTGCCATGTTTCATGATAGAAGAGTGTCGCACATCATAATTGATGGCTGCCATGCCTCTCTGACTCTTCTAGATTTGGGAATTATTGAATGCAAAGTATGGATACCTCCCGGAGGCCTGGACTCACAGAGTGACGTGGTACTTCGGGGCTCCAATGCTTCTAGAGACTAATTTTTCTATGTGTCAAAATCCTTCGGAGTGGCGATCTCTCGAATCTGATGTGTAAACCTTTTGGCACTTTGATGTTCAAGGGCTCTGGTACTTCAGAATTCTGGTAGTTCGGGGCTCTGGAGAATTGATTTTGATCTTATCTAAAATATCCCAGAGTGGCAATCTCTCGGATCTAACGTGTCCACATGACATCACAGTCGCTTATGTGTCTGCATGAAAGAGAGTGACATGTGTCACCCGGAAATGAGTAGATGACGTAACCCAAATTATCTTAAATGAGTGCCACGTGTCGGTACAAATGAGTGCTATGTGTCTCTGGTGCTTCGACATTCTGGCACTTCGGGGCTCCAGTGATCTGCGCTTGTTCTAAAGTAAAACCTCACGGATGGCTAATCCTCCGGATCTGGCGTGGCATTCTGGAGCTCTAGTGCTTCGAGGCTCGTGAGACTTAAACAAATATGATCTCGAACACCCGAACGAGGAAGTCATGAAGTGAAGTTTGTATAACTTTGTGATTAAACCTAGCGCCTTTATAGAACTCCAAATGTATGAGATTCATTGATATGAGTGGCATGTTAGATCTCCACCATTGCAAATTTAACCTGACTGTTCTCACAATCTGAGCCCGAAATTGACTGCTCCAAATTGCCACATTTTGTCCATGGGTGTTCCCTATGCATAAAAAAGACTTGGTCGACCTATTGCAAGCTCAATCAATGGAAAATACGATGACAAGTATTTCAAACCAAATCATGACAAGAAATTATTCTTCAAGAAAACATGAACAATTTGCACAAAGAATCAATCAAGAAAGATAATGATGAAAACCAAGTCATTTAGCAATGGGAAACTGACTTGACCAACCAAAAGAGGAATTATTTTTATGAAGGTATATAGAAAAGAGAGAGGAGGGACAGGGGTGTAGACTTAGGTCTCAACACCCGGAAGGGTTCTTTTTCTCCCATCCTGTAGTATCAGTCGAACTCTTCCTTGACATAAAATTTTGGTTGTTTTTTTGTCCCCCAAGAAAACATCACCTCCATCATATCGTTCATATTCACAAAACCATTCTCTATGTGGTGTCATATGGTAGGATGTTCCTGAATCGATCAACCAAACACCTTGATCTGACTGTGTACTGGTTGACGTCAGGTACACATCACCTCCCTTATCTGGGGCTGTCTTTCTCTCAGTCAATTGCTTCTCGTCGGATCCTGTACTGAATTCCATCACCCTCGACTTATAGTCCTTTTTTAATGCCTATATTTATCGCATTTCCAGCATCTTCTTGTTGACAAAACCGGGGATTTACATCTACCCTTCAAGTTAGACTTTCTACCAGATAATTTTCCTTTATCTCTTTCAATTAGTCAACCTCTCGCCACTAAAGCATCTTTGGTTGATTATTCCATGTTCTTTCTTCTCATTTCTTCTGAAAATAGAGAAGAAACCACGTCTTCTAGATCTATTGTAGTTGTATTTCTCCCTATAGTCATGACTAAGCTATCCCAAGAGTCTGGAAAAGAACATAATAGGCTTATACATTTCTCCTCCTCGGTGAGTTTAATATCCACAGACGATAATTGGATTAAAATGGTGTTAAATGCATTTAAATGCTCAGTCATCGAACTACCATCACTCAGTCTCAGAAGAAATAGTTTATTTCTGAGAAGTAACTTATTTACCAGATATTTCGACTAGTATAAGCTTCCTAGCTTGTCCCATAATTTCTTGGTTGAAACTTCACCTGAGACATTCAACAGTACTGAATCTACAAGACAAATTTGAATTGTACTTCTTTCTCTTCTTTCAAGTTTCTCCCATTCTTCCGTCGACATGCATGTACATTGGGTACCTGGATAGACCATTTTCTATTGTTCTCATTCTACAAGAAGATCTTCTATTTTAAGCTTCCAAAGCTCAAAATTCTGGCCATTGAATTTTTCTATCTCTATTCTTGAACCGCTCACCATTCTTTACCACAATATTTAACACAATTTATGACTTACAACTCTTACTATACCTAGGGTTTAGTTCTGAGATTCAATATTGGTAAATCAAGATATGATATACTCGTCAAAGCATAACACGACTTTGATACCACTTTTCAGGAAATGAGAGACACTTCCTGATCTAATGAGATTTAAAAATTAAAAATACATAAATAATAGAGAAAACAACCATGAAAGATCACATATAACACAATAAATGATAAAGGAGTTCACCCTCACAAATGGGCTACATCATTTGGTCCAGCTTCCAAGTGGTCATCTTTCATTAAGTGTCAAAATGTGAAATACAATAATTTACAGTGCTCAAACTGCAAAAATAATGGCTCCAATGGCTCCAAAACAACCAAAAACCCATGTCTAGCCTCTTCCTCCACTTGATTTGGCCAAAAAAAGAAGAAGTTATGCTTCCTTGAATTTTTTCCCCTCTCCTACCACCCAACCAACCTCCTGAATCCTCACCCCCTTGAACCTGGCTCATGCGCACCCAAACCTAGCTCTTGTAATGTCCCTTTCCAAAATGGAGATCTAGAGAGGAGGATTAATGGTCTAAACTGCCCTGTTAGACTATAGCCAGGGCCAGAAAGGGGTAAACGAGGTTACTAGAGGTCACTCCAGTCAAAGGTGTTATATTCGGAAAGTGACATTGAGCTAAAAGTGGATAAAAGTGCTTTTAAGCCAATTTGAGCTAAAAATAGAAAAGACAAGCTAAAATTAGAAGTCAACAACGAATTAGGGTTATGGGTAGCTATAAGAGAAGGTTCAATGACCTAATTCATCATTATGCATATTCTGACTTGTCATTGAGGAGAGAGGCACATCTCAGGGGAGGTAGCTCAGTGGATTTCAGGAGGAATACACCAGTGGATGATTTCAGTGTTGAGAGACACACCCTAGTCACCGAGGAGATCACACAGGTCTTCCATCAGTCTTCAAAAATAGTTCTACAAGATTTAGCAGCAGGGGCACACTTGTTCAGGGATAGGGTGCAACTTCTGAGGAGGTTCAGTGGATCAACTTGTCCCATCCAGGGAGATTTATAGATTCCCCTACGACCCATTTGAGAGGCAGGCCATACGCATCTTTTTCCTTGTTTCTTATCATATTCCGAAGGGGGAATCATCAGGGATGCATTTTCTGGACATTGGGAGTGCAACACTTGGGGAGGACACATTCGGGGTTCCTGAGCGATCATCAGATCAGATCCAGAGAAACCCTTCCGGCCCATTTTGCAGTAGGCCAGGGCGATCAATTTGAGACACATCTCAGTCAATTCTGATGGTGGAATCACTAGGGCGCATTTTTCCAATAGTAGAGAGGTGCATTCCCCCTAGGGGATCCATCTGAGTCCAAACACACCAATAGAGGGTCCGGTCAGACACCATGACTGAGAGGGACAATAGGGTGCATTGTTTGCGACAATTTCCAGACTGATCTAGCCACCAATGAAAACTTTTCGTAGATATCATAATATATTGTTTTTAGTCTTTTGTCTCATTTATCATA
This sequence comes from Picea glauca, assembly GCA_000966675.3. NCBI lineage: Eukaryota > Viridiplantae > Streptophyta > Pinopsida > Pinales > Pinaceae > Picea > Picea glauca. Next base: position 397,842 of record JZKD02S1607567.1, on the reverse strand, counting down.
TGTATGCGCAATATATATGTTGTAAACAATTAATCATACACACACATTAGCATAGTTTCCTAGACTAACCAAGTCAGGAACATTACAGTGGTATCAAAGTTGTAGTCCTGTCAGTGTGTGACTAAAGACAATGAATGCAACAAAGGACCTAGGGGGTTGTGAGCACATAGGTGACGAATATGTCACTTACAACAAACACAAAGGAGGGAATACCTAGATCTGATTTTCCCCCTTTTCCTCCTAGCTCAGAGGAAGAGGAAGAGGCACAAAGGAAATCAAAGAGACAGGAAGAGTGTAAGGTTGAGCATGAGGCAGAGAGGATGTTAGGATATAGATATGAGAGACCAGAGGGCAATGGTAAATCCCCCATGGACCCAAATGCAACCTTCATGCAGGTACTCAGAAATCTGGTATTCAGTCAGCAGGCCATGACTCAGTCTTTGGCACAGATGGCTGATAGATTGGGAAACCCAGGAACACAAGTCCCACATGCAGCACAAGGGAACTCAGGGGCAAGCAGTAGACCCCAGTTTCCTACTCACACATACACCTCTTCGAGTAGGATTCCCAGGACATTTTTAACCAATTTCCAGAGGACACCCCCAGTAGCAGCACAACAGCTGATAGAAAAGAGGTTACCCACTCAGGTGGAGGAAATTGTAGATTACAAGAGGGAGTATGTAGCATTGGGTCGTGACTTCCATCAGGACATGACCCTGGTTGAGTATTGTGGACTCGGGCTCAGGAACTACCCCAAAGAGCCACGAAGAGGAGGACAACAATCGAAGTAGGGGCATAGCATTGATTTCATCCGGAAAGTTGGTGAACTCACCATACCTTCTTTTGATGGATTGTCCAAATGCACCACCAGAGCTTGGGTACAAAATCTAGACACATACTACAAGCTCAACCAAATGACCAAGATAGAGGCCATTAGTTTCTCTACCCTACACTTGGAGGGTGAGGCACATGAGTGGTGGCATCATGGATTTGTGATGTTGGGTCACAGTCACATCACCTCCTATAGGGAAATCACAGAGAGAGTCATGGACATGTTTGATAGGAGGGATCTGGAGATCCACTTCAGGGATCTAGCCTAGTTGAGACAAATTATCACAATAAAGGCATTCATCACAGAGTTTCAGTGGGTAGCAGTGGCAGTGACAGTTATATTAGAGCCCTGGATAATCATGTTATTCACAGAGGGAATCATAGATCCCTTTATAGGATGGGTGAAGGCATACAGGCCTCACACCTTGCAGGATTTCATCTTATGCACTCGGGATTTGGCAGACTCAGTGACTAAACCCTTTTCCAAACCCTTTGTACCACAGAAGGACTGGGACAGGAAGCCATTCTACAGAGAATGGAAGGGTAGGGAGAAGCTGGATGATGAGATGAGATGAGAGCTTATGAGGAAGAATATTTTCTTCAATTGCAGAGACCCTTGGGTCCTAGGCCATAGGTGCATGGTCAAGGGAGAGATTCATTATATTGAGGTGGCAGCAGATAGTGTGGACAGTGAGAAGGAGGAGCAGGACAATGGATCCACTAGATCATAGGAGGAGTCAACATAGGCATAGTAGCAACCTCCCCGTAGACCACTGACATCGACAGGGGCCCACCCACTGGTAGTTCCACAGCCTCCTAAGCAGGCTAACATATGGAAACCAACAAAGGGAGGAGTCATAGCGACCCTTTCTGGTGTTCCCAGATATGATACCCTTCAGATTAGAGGGACTATTCAGGGATAGTGGGAAATTTCCCTGATAGATGGTGGGGTCACCCTCAACTTCATTCACGCTTCATTGGTATCAAGACAAGCACTTCAGACAGAGGATTTTGAGGGGTTTGATGTTGCAGTAGCAGATGGCCATATAGTGGAGTGTCTAGACATAGTTCCATACTTGGATATAAAGTTAGGCAACTACGCATTGAGAGGCACATTTTATGTGTTTGACCTATCTGACACATATGTGGTTTTGGGAGTCCAGTGGATGATCACCTTGGAAAAAATCACCACCAATTACCAAACCTTGGAGATGGGGTTCAAAGATAGTGACGAGAAGAGGGTTGTTCTGAGAGGCATGTCAACAGGAGAACCTAGAATAGTTCCGGCCAAGAGGATGGAGAGGATATTCAGACATGGGGAGGTAGCATATGTCACAGAGTGCTTGATCACTACGTGGAAGGATTCAAAGGGCCGACAACAGTATCATACAGAGATCATGAACTTGTTGGGATGACATCAACAGGTTTTTGGGTCGATTTCACGAAGGAGACTTCCTGAAAGGGGGTTTATCACACCATTGAGTTGGAGGAAGGGCGAAAACCTATGATCACACCCCCCTATCATTATCCTATGAGGCTCAAGGATGATATATAGAAATAAATTAAGGAATTGCTAGTGATGGGACAAATCAGATCAAGTAACAACCCATTCACCTCTTCAATTGTCTTAGTTCTGAAGAAGGATGCTACCATGAGGATGTGCATTGATTACCAGGCCTTGAACAAGAAAACCATCAAGAATGGATATCCTATCCATCGCATTGACGAGTTGATGGATGAACTACATGGGGAAGTTTTCTTCTCAAAGATTGATCTACGCTCTAGGTATCATAAGATCAACATCCGAGAGTAGGACATATACAAGACGAAATTTTAGTGTCACTTTGGACATTTCAAGTTTTTGGTTATGCCACTTGGGCTATCCAATGCACCAACTACATTTCAGTCTTTCATGAACCACATATTCAGGGATCAGTTGAGGAAATCAGTCTTAGTTTTCTTCGACAAGATCTTGGTCTACAACAAGACATGGCAGGAGCATATGAGGCACTTAGATGAGGTTTTGAGCATAATGGAGGCACGATCACTATATGCCAAAGAGTCCAAGTGTGAGTTTGGTATAACAAAACTACTTTACTTGGGCCACATCATCAGTGCACAAGGAGTATAGGTACACCAGGAGAAGATCAGGGCCATTCTGGATGGGCCAACGCCTAGGAATGTGACAGAGTTAAGGAGCTTCTTCTAGTTATGCAGCTATTATAAGCAGTTTGTCATGGGTTTCTCTCATCTTGGATCACCACTGACGAATCTCACCAACCAGGAGGATTTCATATGGAACAATGAGTCACATAAAGCCTTCGATCACATGAAGGAAGTCATGGGTACATGTCCAATGTTAGCATTACCAGGCTTCACTCTGCCATTTGTATTAGAGTATGATGCATCTAGCGAGGGTATTGAGGCAATTTTGATGTGGGGAGGACACCCCATTGTATTCAATAGAAAGAATATCAATCAACCCGAGAGGTTGTACTCCATCTATGACAAGGAAATGATGGGAATCATGCATGCCTTGACCAAATTCAGAAAATATTTGGTGGGCAGCAAATTCGTGGTCAAAAAAGATCACAACAACTTGAAGTATTTCCTTGAGCAGAAGGACCTCAGTGAGTTCCAACAGAAATGGGTGATGAAGGTATAGGAATTCAACTTCGACATAGAGTATGCCAAGGGGAAGAAGAACATTGTGGCCGATGCACTATCGAGGAGACCTGTGACATGTTATTTGATGGAGATTTCAATAGATTGGAAATCCCACTTGTTAGTGGAATATTCCAAGAACAAGTTCGCTTGTGAGGTTATGGATGGGAAGATACATGATGACAGGTATAGGGTCATTGACGATGTCATATTCTACAAGGGAAAAGTCTACTTAGTGCCAGATTTGGGGCTCAAGAAGAAGATCCTTACAGTCATTCATGATTCACCACTAGCAGGCCATCATGGGTTTTTCAAAAACTACAGACAGATCAAGGAGAGGTTCTCATGGAAGGGCCTCAAATAGGACATTATGAGACACATCAATGAGTGTGTGACTTTCCAGTAGAACAAGTCAGAGAATACTCTTCCAACAGGGCTACTTCAGCCACTTTCCATTCGAGAGCAGAAATGGGAAAGTATATCAATGGACTTCATCAAAATCCTACCCAAGGTCCAAGGTAAGGACTGTATCTATGTAGTGGTTGAAAAATTGACCAATTTTTCTTACTTCTATGCCATACCGACAAAGTACAATGTAGTTCAGGTAGTTGAGTTATTATTCAATGAGGTCTTTAGACTTCATGGGTTGCTGAGCAACATCATTAGTGACAGGGACAATCAATTTATTGGGACATTCTGGAGGGATTTGTTTAGATTGGTGGGGACAGAGTTGACACCCAACACTAGATATCACCCTCAGACAGATGGGTAGACTAAGATCATCAATAAATGGGTTGAAGGGTATTTGAGGAACTATGTAGGTGGACAACAAAGAACATGGTTAAAGTGGCTACATTTAGGAGAGCATTGCTACAACACCACTTTCCACATGTCCATTGGTATGAAACCCTTATGAGTATTGTATAGATATTATGCTCCCACTTTGGTCGACTTGTTTTTCGGGGAGAGCATATCTCCCAAGGACAAGGATTGGATCACAGAGAGTCAGGAGATTCTCAAGTTGCTAAAAGAGAACCTTCATATAACACAGAACCGACAGAAGATGAGTGTGGACAACCACAATATAGAGCGCAACTTTGAGGTTGAGGATCTGGTTTTCTTGAGACTCCAACATTACAGATAGTCATCTCTGAAGAAGAGTGGGGTCGAGAAGCTCAAGCCCAGATTTTATGGCCCTTACAGAATTGTACGTCGAGTAGGCGAGGTTTCTTATGAGCTATATCTTCCAGAGGGGAGAAAGATTCATAACGTGTTCCACGTATCTTGCCTAAAAAACGCAGTGGGACAATTCATCAGCGCATCAGAGGAGCTTCCCCCATTGGATGAGGAGGGATAGTTGGAGTCGGTTCCAAAGGAGGTAGTGGAGTTCCGGGAGTGGAAACCTAGGAGCATGGTCATCAAAGAGTTTTTGATCAAATGGAGAGGGCTTCCAGTAGAGAACACTACTTGGGAGAGAGAGCAGGTGTTGCAGCACCCTAGATTGGTATTGCTTGAGGACAAGCAATTTCGGGAAGGGAGGATTGTAATGTCCCTTTCCAAATAGAATCTCCAAAGAGGAGGCTTAATGGTATAAACTTCCCTGTTGGACTATATCTAGGGCCAAAAAGGGGTGAATAGGGTTACTAGAGGTCACTCAAGTCAAAGGTGTTATATTCAGAAAGTGAAAATGAGCTAAAAGTGGCTAAAAGTTCTTTTAAGCCAATTTGAGCTAAAAATAGAACAGACGAGCTAAAATTAGAAGTCAACAATGAATTACGGTTTCGGACAGTTATAAGAGAAGGTTCAACGACCTAATTCATCATTATGCATATTTTGACTTGTCATTGAGGAGAGAGGTGCATCTCACGAGAGGTAGCTCAGTGGATTCCAGGAGGAATACACCAGTCGTTGATTTCGATGTTGAGAGACACACCCTAGTGAACGAGGAGATCACACAAGTCTTCCATCAGTCTTCAACAACAATTCTACAGGACTCGACAGCAAGGGCGCATTTGTTGAGGGAGAGGGCACAACTTCTAAGGAGGTTTAGTGGATCGACTTGTCCCATCCAGGGAGAGTTCATAGATTCCCCTCCGACCCATTTGAGAGGCATGCCATGCAAATATTTTTCTTGGTTTCTCGTCATATTCTGATGGGGGAATCATCAAGGATGCATTTTCTGGACATTGGGAGTGTGGCACTTGGGGAGGACACATTCGGTATTCCTGATCGATCATCAGATCAGATCCATGGAAATCCTTCCGACCCATTTCATAGTAGGTCAAGGCGATCAGTTTGAGACACATCTCATTCGATTTCGATGGTGCAATCACTAGGGCACAATTTTCCAGGAGTAGAGGGGCACATTCCCCCAAGGGGATCCATCTGATTTCAGAAACACCAGCAGAGGGGTCGGTCAATCCATAGGACTGAGAGGGACAATAGGTCACATTGTTTGGGATAGTTTCCAGACCAATCTGAGAGATCTAGCCACCAGGGAAAACTTTTCGGACTTGCAACAGTTACCGCGTGAGCTGCCCTAGCTTGCAAATCATCCATTGATCCTGTAGTTCATCTATCATCGAGTATTATCATTTTAGTTTTCTTATTGTATTCCAGATAAGATCATTTTGTCATGATCTAGCCGAGTGATTTATTTTATTTTCAGCCGCATTCGACATTGTACTCCGGAGATATCATAATATATGATTTATGGTCTTTTGTCTAATCTACCATCTGTATGAGAAATATGTATGCTATAAACAATTAATCATACACACACATTAGCATAGTTTTCCAGACTATCCAAATCAGCAACATTACAGCTTTGTGCATGATTCCCGCTCATGGGCGATTTTTGTGCAGTATTAGCGTGTATCTAGCCCTTGATTCTGGAGGTCATGGTCACATGGGGCACGTGCCCAGAGCCTTAAGACATCAAGAAAATGCCTTAAGACATCATTCATAACTCGAATGAATTTGCAGGAGAATGACAAAGCCCAAATGGCATAACCACCCATTCATATAAACCTTTCTTTGTTTTGAAAGTTGTCTTCCATGTGTCTCCTTCAAAGATCCTAATCTGATGATAACCACTTCTCAAGTCCAACTTAGTGAAATACACAACATATTTCAAGTGATCAATCAAATCATCAATTCAAGGAATAGGGTAACGATTCTTTACCGTAATCTTGTTCAAGGCTCTAAAATCTACACACATGTGCCATGTACCATCTTTCTTTGGTACTAAAACAATTGGTGACCTACATGGCAATGTGCTTGGCCTGATAACCCCTTTGTCAAGCAACTCTTGGATTTCTTTTTTGATTTCTACATTCTCCATGACTAACATCCTATACATGCCAATATTTGGAAGAGGACAATCTAGATGCAATTGGATCTCATGTTGGATACCTCTTTTAGGAGGCAATCCTTTGGGCTCCCCAAACATCTCATCATATGTGTTAAAAACCTTCTACAAATCAGATTTTAACTTTGCATCACATCCTTGGAAAACTTATTTTTCAACATTATCTTTGGGTTTGATCATTAAGAATACAAAGTTCTCACTAGCATTAACAAGCCTCTTCATTTGTCCAACATTCACAAGTGATAAATTCAACTTCTTGTTATGTTCTCTAACAATGTACTCAACTCCATTTTTAAACAAGTGATATTTGTTCTCATGGTGATGAAATATGGCTCTCCTATCATATAAATATGGGCTTCCCAAAACAATACCACAAATATCCAGTTGAATGACATCAATATCCTCATCTATAAAGTTTGCAGTGATAACAATTCTTAATTTACATCTTTTTGTCACATGCAATTTTGCATTGTCAGATATCCAACCTAAAGGATATGGTTTAGGATGAGGATTTGTTTCCAAATTCAATTTCTTGACAGTGTCTTCATAAATGAGGTTTGCTTGTGAACCACTATCAAATAGTGTATCTATCTTGGTATGCTTTGAAATAACCCTTATGTGGAAAATCTCTATTCTTTATTTTTCATGTTGAGTTTCATTGAGGCTACTACTTGAAGAACTAGTATTTTCAATAGAGTCCTTACCTTTAAAACCCATGGCTATGATCTTAGTTTCATCTCGAGAATCAAATCCTAAATCATGTTGTGTAGTTTCACCAGTCTTTTGTTCCCCTTTGTTATTGAACTTTTTGGGTTTATTTTCAAGATGAAGTTTCCAACAGTGGTCTTTATCATGGCCTTCTTTTGAACAATCTTTACATGTGATTTTTTCTCCCTCTTTCTTGACTGAAGCATTATTCTTTCCTTTTCCTTTGAATTTCCCCTTTCCTTTGTCTCCATTATTAAATGGATTCTTTCTTCCCTCTTTGTTAATGTTTAAGCCATTATTATGGTTCTTTGCATTTCAATAGATAACAACAACATAAGACAAGATCACTGAGAAATACAGAATCACAAGAGACACAACATTTATCCTGAGAAACCCTCTAGGGGAAGAAAACCCAACAAAACTTCCTTATTAGAGATAGCCAATACAATCCCAAGAGATAACTCAAACAAGCACAAAATTTCCTCTCCCAAAGATGTGCCTCTCTCTCTCTCTCTCTTCTCCAATTGCAGCTCTGAAACTTGTCTCTCAATGAACAAGTGAGTGTGTGTCTAAGTGAGGTGCTAGCCTCCTTATTTATACAAGTATGGCATGTGTGGAAGTGTCTCTTCACTGACAAGGATGACTTCTCAATCTGGGTGGTTATAACCACCTTTAATATATTCTGGGGATGACTTCTTATTCTTCCTATTACAATTACATTTTGACCAATCCGCAAAAGGGGATTTGGTCATTTACAATAGCCGACATGATCAATATGCAAAGGGGATTGATCCAATGAATAATATATCAAATAATAATCAAAATACACTTTACAGTTACATTATTTCAACACTCCCCCTTAACCAGAAGGGTATTGTTCAATAGCATCAGGTGAGAGAGAGGACTACATCATCAACAACATCAGGAGGACAACATCATCAATATCATTTTGGAACACTGACTGGCATATCTATAAATCATCGAAAGTTTTCTCATCAGTAGTATCGTCATTCTTAAAGGAATACAATCATCATCTGCATCAATATGGATTAGTATGATACTAATACATCATCATCACAACACGAGGCCGACTCATCATCATAATACTAGACTGGCTTTATGTCACAACTCTCAACCTAGAAGCACAGTACTCGTCTTTATTTATGTCAAAGAAACCAAGCTGGAAGAAAGATACTCATATTGCTTTACGTCACAACAATCAAGCTGGAAGCAAGATACTAGACTGGCTTTACGTCACAGCTCTTAAGATGGAAGCATAGTACTAGTCTCATCTCAACGTCTTTCTTTAAGTCACAACACTCAAGATGGAAGCAAGATACTAGACTGGATTTATGTCACAACTCTCAAGTTGGAAGAACAGTACTAGTCTCATCTCAACGTCTTTCTTCACGTCACAACACTCAAGCTGGAAGCAAGATACTAGACTGGCTTTACGTCACAGCTATCAAGCTAGAAGTACAGTGCTAGTCTCATCTCATTGTCTTGCTTTACTTCACAGCACTCAAGCTGGAAGAAAGATACTAGACTGGATTTATGTCACAGCTATCAAGATGGAAGCACAGTGCTAATACCATCTCATCGTCTTGCTTTACATCGCAACACTCAAGCTAGAAGCAGGATACTAGACTGGATTTACGTCACAACTATCAAGTTCGAAGCACAGTACTAGTCATATCATAGCAGCTACTCCCCCTATCGAGGAAGGTCCTTTCAGACTATACCAAGCTTATCTCTAAAGTGCTCAAACTTTACATGAGATAGAGGCTTGTTCAACACATCAACAACTTGTTCATCTGTGCTAACGTACTGGCGCTTTAAGGATCCTCTCTACACCATGTCATGGATGTAATGATATCGGATCTCTATGTGCTTCGACCTGTCATGGAATACAGGATTCTCTGTCATTTTTATGCAGTTCTGGTTGTCACATAGGATCGTGGTTTCTTCCATCTCTAGGTCAAATAGACCGGTCAACAACTTACAAATCCATATAGGTTCGCAGCTAGCAGAACCTGCAACAATGTATTCGGCTTCTGCTTCGCTGAGAGAAATGTTGGATTGCTTCCTACTCTTCCATGAGATTATGGTTGATCCCAAACTGAAACAACATCCTAAAGTGCTCTTCCTATCAGAAACACTTCCATCCCAATCTGAATTAGTGTACCCACTCAATGTGAAATCATGATCTCCATCATAACTGAGACCACAATCTAATGTACCCTTAAGGTACCTCATCACATGTTTTGCAGCCACAAGGTGAACATGTCTAGGTTCTACTAGAAACTAACTCAAGGTGTTCATAGCAAAACAAATATCTGGTCTGGTGTTTGTCAGGTACATCAGTGATCCAATAACTATACAACGTGGCATCAATCAATTCTGATGAAGTATCGACCAACAACTTCAGCTTCATTTCCATGGGTGTATTCATGGACTTGCACTCTAACATGCCGAATCTCTTCAAGATTTCGACTGCACACTTCCCTTGGTTAAGGAATATCCTCTCTGGACTCTTCCATACCTCAAGACCTAAGAAATAGTGCATTAGGCCAAGGTCTTTCATCTCAAATTCTAAAGCGAGTCTCTTCTTATATTCAGTGATGAGATTTTCTTCTCCAGTTAAGAATAAGTCATCCACATATAGAAATAATATCATTGGATCATCGTTCATAACCTTGAAGTAGAGGTTACAATCTACTTTACTCTTGGTAAATCCCAAGCTCGTCAGGAAACTGTCTATTTGGCCATACCAAGCTCTAGGAGCTTGCTTCAATCCGTATAGAACCTTCTTCAACTTGCAAACATGAGACTTCCTATCTTCAAATTCAAATCCTTGAGGTTGCTCTGTATACACTTCTTCTTTGATGATACCATTTAGGAAGGTTTTCTTTACATCCATCTTGTGTAACTTCCACTTCATCTTAGTTGTAAGGGCTATGATGGTTTTGATCGAAGACTGAAGTGTATATGGCTACAGGAGCGAATGTCTCTTCATAGTTAATGCCTTCTTTTTGAGAAAATCCACAAGCTACAAATCTTGCTTTATACTTCTCAATACTTCCATCAACAACATGTTTTATTTTGAAGATCCATTTGGACGATACCACATCCTTTCTATTCGGTCTGGGAACTATTTCCCATACATTGTTCTTTATTATGGATTGGTTTTATTCTATCATGGCATCTGGCCTTTCTTTCTTCTGAATGGCTTCTTCAAAGTAGGTAGGCTCCTTCTCTAGGAGATCACACATCAAAGCCATATAACTAGAGAATGGCTTAGGTCTCTTCACATGTCTCGTTGTTCCTTCGGGAACACCATATTTCTCTCCATATTGAATAAGATCTCTAGCCCAAGTTGGCTTTCTCTTATGGGAGATAGTCATCTGAGGAGGCTCTTGAAACTCTACTATGTCATGATATTCTAGAATTTCCTCATCAGGGGAAGTTATGAATTCCTTCACTGGTTCAATAGCTCTAGGAAACTCCTCACTGAATCTGTAATTTTGGGGATTGCAGGTTCCTCTTCATATACTTCTTCAAGCTGGTATCTTCTTGATTTCTTGAGCGTTGCATCTTCATCAAAGGTCACATCCTTGCTGATCTCAATCTGACAATGACCTGGTATATATATCTTGAAGGCCTTGGAGACCTCACAGTATCCCACAAATATTCCCCTCTTTCCTGAGGGTTCCATCTTGTTTCTCTTCTCTTTCGATATATGTATAAATATTGGGCAGCCAAATATTTTGAGATGGCTTACCTTTGTCTTATTTCCGGTGAACATCTCTTATGAGGTCTTGAACCCAAGTGCACTATGGGACAATCGATTTTCCACATATACGGATGTCATTGTTGCTTTTGCTCATAAGCACATAGGAAGATATTGATCATGGATCATGGTCTTCACGACTTCCATTATCGTTCTATTCTTCCTTTCAGCTACACCATTTTGTTGAGGATTATAGGGAGTAGTGAGTTCCCTCTTGATCTCAACATCTTTGCAGAAGTTCACAAACTCTTTTGAGGAGTATTCTCCTCCATTATCTGACTTGGGTATCTTGATCTTTCTTTAAGAACTAGTTTCATTTTCCTATTTTTAAAGTTTCTGCAAAATTCTGAGCTAACAGAGATTCTGGTCTTCCATACCAATTATCTTTGTTTCTTTGCTTGACTATAATTTTTTTCCAAGACCCACAGAGGTACACGCGGTCTATATAAGGTTTGCACGCGTGTACCCACGCCCTGAATAATCACAGCCCACGTGTACATGCTAGCTAAGGAGGTGACAATCGTGTGTATGATTCCAGAAAATTTCTTTTAAAGAGGCAGTCATCCTCTCCCCTATCAGAATTAGTCCTTCTCAAGGGTTTTCTATAACTCTTTCTAGTCTTTATTGTTTGCAGTCTATAGCTTAGGTTTCACCTCGGATTGGTTTGTTCTATGAAGTTTTCCTTGAATTGTTTTCTTTTTCTGTTTAAAGTAAGTGTCTGAGTCTTCAACAGATTCTGGTTCTCAGTACCAGTAGTCTCTGCCTGAGTTGGTTGGCTTGGATTTTTATTTGTTTCAGAGTTTCATATATACACGCGGCCTGTATAAGGCCAGCACGCATGTACACGCTCGGTGACTTTACACAGCTCACGTGCACACGCTTGTTGTGGAACTGTCAGCGGTGTGCATGTGGAGAGAATTTTTGTTGAAGGTAAGGCTGTCATCCTTTCTTTTGACAAGAATTATACCTCTCAGGTTTGGTTCTCTGTCATAGCAGTCAGTGACTTAGGTTTGATCACAACAATAGCTTTCTTTTCTTATTTAGAAGTTTTCCTCAAAAAAAAATTTGTTATAGGGTTTTTAGACAAGTGTGAGAGTCGTATTTTAATTTGCTTGTGTGTGATTTTTTAAAGTGACTCTTTGCGATCTGCGCTTAGGCCAGAAAGTCTTCTTGGTTTTGACTTGTTGATATTTTTGCTTTTTTCTTTGAGAGAATTCAAATAAAAAATATCTTTTATTTCTTTGTTGGTTAATAAGTGTTGTTTTGCATTAGTAACCAGGGAAAAGTCTTTGCTTTCATAAGTTCTTGACAGTTTACTTAGATCATAAGTAGCTTGTAGTCGAGTGAAATATTGCTTTGAGTTTGATGTTCAAAGATCTTAGAAAAAATTTTAAGTTTGAAAAGTTGTTTAAGAGTTAAGTGAAGTAAAGGTTTTTGTTTCCAGCTTTCTGTTTATTTTTCTTTCGTCTTTCAAACATCACTAGTTTCACTTTCATAACCTTTGACTTAAGAGAAGCCATAAAAATTAACGCTAAATCTAAAATTCATTAGACTTTTTATGTTTGTAGGGTCAACCAACTAGTTTAGGGTTAGGACCTTGAATTAGGTTGGAGAGGAAACTCTTCAAGGCCATTAAAATCAAACATTGGAGTCTGAGTTAGGGAGTGTCAAAGTCCAGTATCGTGAAATTTATCCAGGACCCCCCTCTAACACAGGGGATAAACACGAGGTCATGTGAGAGAAGGTAGCGGAGATAACCCCTCCAAAGTTTGACCAATCATAGTGGAGAACACATATAGAGGGCCTGTCTTTGGATTCCATCGATTGCATTTGCCACGGAGCTTCGTGGGTCTCGAATCTGTTCAAGGTCCTCAATTGTCTTCCATACCACTTGCTTTCGATACCCTTGACAGGTTTTGGGATCGATATCCTGCTCATTGTGGTCTACCTGACTTTCGACTATACCCGCCTGGTGACTGTTCACACGCTAGAAACCTAATTGCCTATCTTTTTAGGGACATACACAGGTGACTGTGGGGGTATACTGCGGTACCTAGGACAAACATCAGGCCATGCTTTGCAGATTATACCCGGAGGGTGCTTCCGTGTTCGAGTTTCACTTGCACCGGTAAGTTTCTCTAGTGTTGGTTGTTGTAATTGTTCTTCCAATTAGTTTAGTGTGTGTTGTTTGTTGAACGAATAGACATCCCTAGAGTGTCTTTGATCTTCTCACACAGTGGAGGATCACAAGCTCCATTGGTCACGAATACTTCTGGGCCTATCACCAATTACACTGGAGCCACCCCCACCACCACTAAGGCGAAAGCTAGACCAACAAGGGTCTTTTGAAGCGACCGGGTCACAAGAAATTATGCCCGACCAACATCCATAGGAAACGACCATTTTAGACTTTGGAGCGAAAGCTCTTGGTCCACCTGAAACTCCAACCACCGATATTTTGGGACCCATCATCGTACCTATTCACCCTTACGAGTGCCAGACAGTGTCACACGCAGCAATGGAAACAAATTTTGTCACTCCCTACGGGAATTCTTCAATTCCCACTATGGTTGTCACCACAAGAGAGTTTTCACCTCCTAACCCACCATCACTGGTCCGATCCACCATGGTCTCGACCACCTCTACCTCGCATGGTGGTATAATCCTATCTATGGCAGAGGCCACAACCCCTTTTCTACCAAGTGTGACAGGCCCTCTGTTCTCATACGGGATGCCTAGCTCAGGTACAAGTCATGTACTTTCCTACTCCACTTCACAGACTTTAGGTATGGGGGCAGGGATCTCTAACGATCCTCTGCAAGGTCACATGGGGGGAACTTCAACTCCTTTTAATTCTTTCCCTTATGGGGGAGGCCATATACCTCCTTCGTCCCCTTCACTCGGTGGCACGCATCAGCAATCCGCTGAACCACCTGCACACCATAGTTTATTTGGAGTAGGGATTCAAGGACCGCCTTCGCATAATATGTCGGTAGGTTCAACACCATTTTATTTTTTCGGTGCATTTGGTAATAATGCCTTCTCATCAACTGCTTTCCTGACTGGGGGCAACCCTAGTTTCAGACAACCTATTCCTATGCAAGGTATGATTCCTGCACAAGGGGAAAACACAGGAACTTGTTCCACATCAGTGCCTTGGAAGTCTTGGCAGGGATCCGTTCCCTCATCAGGAATGTCGGTCTGGAGCAATTCTTTCCACAGTCAATGGAACCCCGGACAAGGTACTATGCCTAGCCCTACAGGATCGGCATGGGGAAACCCTTCCCAAAGTCCTCCGAATGTAATGCACACCCATCCATCTACGTCCTATTTTGTTAATCAGCCGATGATGTCTCCTCACACGCAGAAT
>JZKD02S1607567.1:353508-365734 GCA_000966675.3 Picea glauca | reverse complement strand
CCTCCCAAAGTGAAACGATATGGCTACTAAGAGCACTTCCTTGTCACAAAACCAACTCATTACCTAGCTAACCCAAAACATGACTAGGCATGCAACAATAGGGAGAATCGTCCACCAACTAAAGCATAACTAAAGCATATGCATAATTAGAAATTCTAAGCAACTAAGAAAAGTATCTAATCACCAAATAATCCCTTTGTTTCATATCATGCATTAACAAGTATAATTGAGAGCAAACATCATAACACGCGAAGAGTCACATAGGCTATCATGTCCATTCCCACGAACACCAAGAGAACTGAGTAAGGAGAGAATAGTCTCATGAGGACCAAACACAGTTCTACAAGTGTACTAGAACACTACATAACCGTACAATCTCTTTATTAACATATGAAAATAGCTTATAGTGTCAAAAAGAGAACCCTTGCATAAGGAAATAGTTCTAGTTATAATATTTTATGAGGCTTGCATCCTTTCAAATTCAATGACTCTTCATCGACCCTAGACTCTTCACCTATCTCAAGCTTCCAACCTTTTATAATCTTTTTCTTTATCCTCTTCTTCACTATCAAAACCATGTTGTAAGGATAAGTTATATTCAATAAGATTCAATAATTCCAATTAGGATCAATCAAAGCGAGGTGTGTGAATGAACAATTTATTGACTCTCGATGCACATATGTTGAGCACACAATTTGTCACTTTTAACAATAACTCCTTCTTGCTTGCTTATGCATCCTAGTCAACTTGAACATTGTGGGCACTTCTATGATGATGTGCCTCAATGTTTGTAGAGTATGACCTTCTTTTATTCATATTTGATTTGTACTCAAGTTGGATATTGCACCATCCCTTTGCATTCCTTGATTCATGATTGAAAATTGATTTGAGCTTTGTCTTGATCCTCCATTTACCTTGGAGACTCTCATTCCAACAACATTGCTATTCTAGACCCTCTCTTCTTCATCTTGTTCTCACATCTCTACCTACAAATGTAACCTTTATTAAATAAACACATTGGGAAATAATCATAATCTATGTGACAGAGGGAAGCATGACAACCAATACTTAAGGCTACTTAGACTAAATAAATTATGACTTTTAACTCTAAATGCAATGTTCACAATAATAAGTCTTTTTTCTCATTAAATGAATGAAGTGAATCAAGTGTGAATGACACAACATTGTTAAGAGGAAATTCATATTTGCATTGTCTATAGTGATCAATTTCTCTCTCTCCAAATAAAAAAAATGTAATTTACCTATAAGAGTGATAAATTATTTGTCAATTTAACATGTCGTCAATAAATCAAAGTATTTCCATTAAGGTAACAACATGATTGGTCATCAATTCAAACCAAGTGAGTGATATCACCATTGTTTGTATGTGATGTATGAATTCGGAAACTCAAATTCCATTGACAACTTTTTGGCACTGGATAGTGGTTATAGACAACATTCTCTATTTTCACAATACAAGAAAATAAATAAGCCACAACAATTAGCTTGTGAAAGAGCATGTAAAATTGTAAATGGTCAAACTAAACATTTAAAACATTGTTGTCATTTGAAAATAGCCTTCAAGGGAACCATGGCTTCCCTGAATCTTGGTCATATATGCATTTGTTAGAGTTATGGAGTTTCCATGATAGCCGAGTGGCCCATTGAACTAAGCTAAAAGGTTGAATGGAACTCTATGAAGCTTCAAGAGATCCTAGGTAATTGCATTGAACAAGAGACTCCCATCGCTATTACCAATAAAATTCCATGTGTTTCACCATCACATTTGAGTGTGGAATGAAATACAAAGGTTTTCTAGAGTTCAAGAGTGGAAAATCAATCCAATTATGTTTCTATATACTACCCAAACCACAAGTAAATGGGTTTCCCTCACTTTTTGCTAAATATCATGTTGAAATATTGTAACTGCAAAAAGTATTCTATTTATTATTCATTTATTATTCATTAGATCAATCCCCTTTTTTGGATTGATCATGTCGGGCATTGTAATTGACCAAATCCCCTTTTGTGGATTGATCATGTCGGGCATTTTAATTGACCAAATCCCCTTTTGTGGATTGGTCAAACCCTAAATATATTATGCAAATTGAGAAGTTGGCCCCCAGGCTAATTAAAGTGATTTTAACCACTAAGAAGACAAGTCGGCCTTGCCAAGTGAAGATACATCTTTCCAACACCTGCCAGTTTGTATAAATAAAGGAAGCCAACGCCTCATTAGATCACTCACTCATTTGATCACTCAGTGCGCAAGTCTGGTAGTTGCAGTTGGGAGAAGAAGGAAGAGAGAGGCACATTGCTCAGTAGAGGATATTCTCTAGTGTTTGGTTTATTGTCTTGGCATTGTATTGGTTATCTATATTAAGGAAGTTTTTGTTGGGTTTTCTCCCCCATGAGGGTTTCCCAGGATAAATGTTGTTTATATTGTGATTGTGTTTCTCTCATTGATCCTATCTATGTTATGGTTATGTAGTAAATTTAAGAGAAACCTAATAATAGCTTAAACCTTAACATGGTTTTAGAGCTGAACTAAAGAGAGCATCTTTCACTAGATAAAGAAAAACATCGTTGTTGTCGTACAAGAAAATTAGGGATTTTTATTGAAGAGGAATTTTAGCCTAAAAATCATCTAGAAAAGTGCACCCTAGCCTAGGGAATTTTTTGGCACCTTCAGCACACTTTTTCAGTGGATAGAACTCCCGGAAAGTGAAACCCTAGTTTTTACCAGTACCAGAAAACCAAAAAACTAGAAGTACTAGAAAACCAGGAAACGAGAACCAGTACCAGAAGTACCAGTCCAAAATTTTGTTGGTCAAGTTTGAAGGGGAACAATTTGGATTTTCTGAAATCTAACTGCACCAGGATACTCGCCAGCCAAGCGCACCTCCTGGTAAGTTCAAAATTAAATTCTGAGCATTTTCAATTTTTGGTCATTTTCCTAGCTCCAGGTAAAGATGTTTGCAAGCACAAATCTTGTTGACAAGCTAGAAGGTGTGGAAAACTTTCATGCCTGGAAGAATAGGATTGCACTCATTCTTGAAGAGAATGCCCTAGAAAGATTCATTCAAGAAGATGTACCAGAACCTGTTGATGTTGCAGCTAAAGAAAAACACCAAAAGGACACATTTAGGGCCAAGAGAATCATTGCAGATTCTATTAAAGATCACTTGATTCCTCAAGTGGATTCAAAGAAGACTCCAAAAGAAATGTTTGATTCTCTAACCAGATTGTATGAAGGAAAGAACATCAATCGAAAGATGAATCTAAGAACTCAACTCAAAAGTACAAGGATGCAAAAAGGAGAAACAATTCAAGAATATTTCTCTAGAATATCACAATTCAAAGAACAACTAGAAGCAATTGGTGATACCCTAGATGAATACAAACTTATAATAACAGCTCTTAATGGTCTCACAAGACCTTGGGATGCATTCATCCAAACTATTTGTGCCAGAAAGGAGAAATTAAACTTTGACAGTCTTTGGGAAGAATGTGTTCAAGAAGAAGCAAGAGTAGCTAACTGAGAATCATTACTATCAAGAGATGAAGATCAAGCCCTAGATACTCATACTAAAGGAGGAAGAAATAGGTCTTACTTCTATAAAGAAACTCATAAGGAGTCTCACCCCCCAAACAAATTCATCCTTAAAGAATCTCACCCTCCAAGGAGATTCTAGAAATTTCAGAAAGGTCAAATAAGAGAAAAATATTTATCATCCTATCAATGTTACCATTGTGACAATATGGAACATATTGCTAAGAATTTTTGAACTAGACGAGAAGAATACAAGAAGAGAAACAAGATGCACCATGCCCATATAGTTGATGATGACGAGCCACCCACAAAGATGATAAAAGAACAAATTGAATACTATGTCTTAATATCTGCCCTCTCAGGATCAATGTCACCTGGCAAGGACACTTGGCTCATAGAAAATGGTGCTTCCAAGAACATGACAGGTCAAAGAGACATTCTCTCTTTCCTTACAGAAAATAAGTTTCCCCAGAAATTTACACTTGGATATGATTATCAATACCCTATCAAAGGGGTAGGAGAATCAAATTACAAACTTGATTCAGGGACCCCAATAAAGATGAAGGATGTACTATATGTACCAGGTTTGAAAAAGAACTTACTTTCTATTTCAGCTTTAGAGAAGAAAGGCTTTAGAGTTGCCTTCATAGATGGAGAATTTCTTATGTGGCCCAAAGGAAAAACCATGGAAGAAGCAATTGTTATTGGAAAAGAAGAAGGTGGCTTGTATAAGCTAAAGGGTCACTCAGAAGCAGTCTTGACCAATTCCATTGAGAATCCATGTGAACTTTGGCATAGAATATTAGCTCACATCAACTACAAGGCATTACCATATGTAAGCAAGCCAGTCACAGGTCTACCAGAATTCAAGGTTGACCATGAAGGTGTGTGCAATGAATGTTGACAAGGAAAGAGAGACAATAAAGAAGAAGGAGACCTAGAGCTCATTCACTCAAATGTATGTGGCCCAATGCCATCAACCTCCATCAGTGGGTATGTATACTATGTGTCTTTTATTGATGACTATTCTCACAAAACCTGGGTTTACTTTTTGAAATCAAAATATGAAGTGTTCAGTAAATTCAAGGAATTCAAAGCCTTGATAGAGAATCTCTCTGAAAGAAAGATCAAGATACTCAGGTCAGATAATGGAGGATAATACACCTCAAAAGTGTTTTCAAACTTTTGAAGTGTAGTAGAAAGAAAGAACATAACTATAATGGAAGCAATGAAGACCATGATCCATGATCAAGATCTTCCAATGTACTTATGGGCAGAAGCAACAAGAACAACAGTGTATGTACAAAACAAATTGTCCCATAGTGAACTTGGGTTCAAGACCCCTAAAGAGATGTTCTCCATAAAGAAGCCAAAAGTAAGTCATCTCAAAATATTTGGTTGTCCATTATTTGTACACATTCTGAAAGAGAAGAGAACCAAGCTAGACCCTTCAGGAAATAAGGGAATATTTGTTGGATATTGTGAGTTCTCCAAGGCCTTCAGAGTTTATATACCAGGTTACCATCATATTGAGATCAACAGGGATGTGACCTTTGATGAAGATGCAATACTCAATAAGTAAAGAAGATGTCATCTTGAAGAAGTATATGAAGAAGAACCCGTGGCTCCCAGAGTTGCAGAACCAGTGAGGGGAGTCATAACTTCCCATGATGAGGAGATTCTAGAAGATCATGACATAATAGAATCCCAATAACCTCCCTAGATGACGATATCCCTCAAGAGAAATCCATCATGGGAAAGGGAACGTATTCAAGATGGAGAGAAGTATGGTGCCCCCGAAGGAACCATGAGACAAGTGAAGAAACCCAAGCCATTCTCCAATTATATGGATTTGATGTGTGATATCTTAGAGAAGGAGCCTACTTTATTTGAAGAAGTTATTTAGAAGAAATAATGGGCAGATGCAATGACAGAATAATACCAATCCATTATAAATAATGATGTATGGGAAATAGTTACCAGACCAAAGAACAAGGATGCGGTAACTTCCAAATGGATTTTCAAAATAAAACATGTTGTTGATGGAAGTATTGAGAAATACAAATCAAGGTTTGTTGCTCATGGATTTTCTCAAAAGGAAGGCATTGACTATGAAGAGACATTTTCTCTTGTAGCCAGATACACTTCAATCAGAACCATCATAGATCTTGCAACTAAGATGAAGTCTAAGTTACACCAGATGGAACAACTTTCTTGAATGGTGTCATTGAAGAAGAAGTGTATATAGAACAACCTCAAGGGTTTGAAATTGAAGATAGGAAGACTCAAGTCTGCAAGTTGAATAAGGATTTGTATGGATTGAAGCAAGCTCCTAGAGCTTGGTATGGAAGGGTTGATAGTTTCCTGACGAGATTGGGATTTACCAAGACTAAATTCAATTATAACCTTTACTTCAAGGTTATGAATGATGAGCCTGGTATATTGTTGTTGTATGTGGATGACATATTCTTAACTGGAGAAGAAAAGCTCATCATTGATTGTAAGAAGAATCTCATTGTAGAATTTGAGATGAAATACCTTGGCCTAATGCACTATTTCCTAGGTCTTGAGGTCTGGCAGAACCCAGAGAATATATACCTTAACCAAGGGAAGTATGTAGTTGAAATACTGAAGAGATTTGATATGTTGGAATTCAAATCCATGAATACACCCATGGAAACAAAGTTGAAGCTCTTGGTTGACACTTCATCATAATTGATCGATGCTACGTTGTACAGAAAGATCATTGGATCATTGATGTATATGACAAACACCAGGTCAGATATATGTTTTGTTGTGAACACCTTGAGTCAATTTTTGGTAGAGCCTAGACGTGTTCACCTGGTTGTTGCAAAACATGTGATGAGTTACCCTAAAGGTACAATAGATTGTGTTCTCAGCTATAATGGAGATCATGACTTCAGACTGAGTGGTTATGCCGATTCATATTGGGTTGGAAGTGTCTCTGACAAAAAGAGCACTTCAGGATGTTGTTTCAGTCCGGGGTCAGCCATGATCTCATGGAAGAGTAGGAAGAAATCAAGCATTGGTCTCAACACAATAGAAGAAGAATACATTGTTGCATGTTCCTCCGGTTGTGAATCCATATGGCTTCAGAAGTTGTTGACAGGTCTATTCGACTTAGATATGGAAGAAATCATGATTCTATGTGATAACAAGAGTTGCATAAAGATGACAGAGAACCTTGTATTGTTCCATGACAAGTCAAAACACATAGAGATCCGATATCATTACATCTGTGATATGGTGTAGAGAGGATCCATAAAGCTCCAGTATGTTAGCATGGATGAACAAGTTGCAGATGTGTGACCAAGCCTTTGTCTCGTGTAAAGTTTGAGCACTTTTGAGATAAGCTTGGTCTAGTATGAAAGGACCTCCCTCAAAAGGGTTAGTGTTGTGATGCCAGCCTAGTGCTGAAGATTTCCAGCCTTGTGTTGATGTTGTTGTGATGCCAACCTAGTGTTGAAGATTTCCAACCTCGTGCTAATGTTGCTATGATTCCAGCCTCGTGCTGAATATTTCCAGCTTCATGTTGATGTTTTGGTGATGCCAACCTCGTGCTGAAGATTTCTAGCTTCGTGCTAATGTTGTTGTGATGCCAACCTCATGCTGAATATTTCTAGCTTCGTGTTGATGTTGTTGGGATTCAAGCCTCATGCTGAATATTTCCAGCCTCGTGTTGATGTTGTTGAGATGACAGCTTCATGCTAAAGATTTCCAGCCTAGTGTTGATGTTGATGATGCTCCAAACTTCGTGTTGTGATGTTGTTGTTGTTGATAACGCTCCATCCTTCGTGATTTGATGTTGTTGTTGTTGATGATGCTCCATCCTTCGTGCTGTGATGTTATTGTTTTTGATGTTGTATCAACCTTGTGTTGTTATTGATGATGATGCATGAGTGTTATATTAATCCATGTTGATGTAGATGATGATGATGTCATTCCAACTCCCTGATGTGGATGATGATATTGATGATGAGAAAAACTTCCAATGATTTATAGATATGCCAATCAGTGTTCCAGATGTTGTTGATGTTGTTTCCCTCTCTCTCTCCTGATGATGTTGTAAAATACCCTTCTTGTTAAGGGGGAGTATTAAAATATTGTAACTACAAAGAGTATTCTATTTATTATTGATTTATTATTCATTAGATCAATCCCCTTTTGTGGATTGATCATGTCAGGCATTGTAATTGACCATATCCCCTTTTGTGGATTGGTCAAACCCTAAATATATTATGCAAATTGAGAATTCATCCCTCGGGATAATTAAAGTGGTTTTAACCACTAAGAAGACAAGTCGGCCCTACCCAATGAAGATACACCTTTCCAACACCTTCCAATGTGTATAAATAAATGAAGCTAGCACCTCATTTGATCACTCACTCATCCGCTCACTCAATGCGCAAGTCCGGTAGCTGCAGTTAGGAGAAGAAGGAAGAGAGAGGCACATTGCGCAGTAGAGGATATTCTCTAGTGTTTGGTTTATTGTCTTGGCATTGTATTGGCTATCTATGTTAAGGAAGTTCTTGTTGGGTTTTCTCCCGCATGAGGGTTTCCCAGGATAAATGTTGTGTATCGTGTGATTGTGTTTCTCTCAATGATCCTATCTATGTTATGGTTATCTAGTAAATTTAAGAGAAACTTAATAATAGATTAAACCTTAACATATCACTCTAAGAGATTTATGGATGATAATTACAACTACATGAAAAATATGGTAGTATTGTTCTTCTTTATTGGATTGACCACAAGTGTAGAACATTTCTCCTTGGGTGAAATCAAGTTTTTTCTTTATCCTCTTCTTCACTATTAAACCACATTGTGAGGATAATCTATATTCAATACGATTTCAATAATTCCAATTAGGATCAATCAAGTTGAGGTGTGCAAATGAAAAATATATTGACTCTCGATGCACATATGTTGAGCACACAATTTGTCATTTTTAACAATAACTCCTTCTTGATTTCTTATGCATCCTAGTCAACTTGAATATTGTGGGCACTTCTATGATGATGTGCCTTTGTGTTTGTAGAGTATGGCCTTATTTTATTCATATTTTATTTGTAACAATACAGTGTAAAAGATTGCACCATCCCTTTTCATTCCTTGATCATGATTGAAAATTGATGTGAGCTTTGTCTTGATCCTCCACTTACCTTGGAGATTCTCATTCCAACAACATTGTTATTTTTTACCCTCTCTTCTTCATATTGTTTTCACATCTCTACATCCAAATGTAACCTTTATTAACAAAAGGCATTGGGAAAGAATCATAAGCTATGTGATGGAGGGAAGCTTGACAATCAATAATTAAGGCTACTTAGACTAAAGAAAATATGACTTTTAACTCTAAATGCAACGTTCAAAATAATAAGTCTTTTTTCTCTTTAAATGAATGAAGTGAATCAAGTGCGAATGGAAAAAAAGTGCTAAGAGGACATTCATCTTTTCAATGTGTATCAGAATTTGTAGTGATCAATTTCTCTCTCTCCAAATGAAAAAAAATGTAATTTACCTCTAAGAGTGATAAATTATTTGTCAATTTAACATGTCGTCAATAAATAAAAGTATTTCCATTAAGGTAACAACATGATTGGTCATCGATTCAAACCAAGTGGATGATATCACCATTGTTTGTATGTGATGTATGAATTCTGAAACTCAAATTCCACCGTCAACTTTTTGGCACCGGATAGTGGTTATAGACAACATTCTCTACTTGCACAATACAAGAAAATAAATATGACACAACAATTAGCTTGTGAAAGAGCATGCAAAACTATGAATGGTCAAACTAAACAGATAAAAACATTATTGTCATATGAAGAGAGCCTTCAAGGGAACCATGGCTTCCATGAAGCTTGGACATATATGCATTTGTTCGATTTATGGGGTTTCCATGATAGCCAAGTGGCCCATTTCACTGAGCTAAAAGGTTGAATGGAACTCTATGAAGCTTCAACAGATCCTATGTAAGTGCATTGAACAAGAGACTCCCATCCCTATTACAAATAACATTTCATGTGCTTCACCATCCCATTTGAGTGCAGCATGAAATGCAAAGGTTTTATAGAGTTCAAGAGTGGAAAATCAATCCAACTATGTTTCTATATACTACCCAAACCACAAGTAAATGGGTTTCCCTCACTTGCTTCTAGATATCACTCTAAGAGATTTATGGATTATGACTACAACTACATGAACACTATGGTACTATTGTTCCTCTTTATTGGATTGACCACAAGTGTAGAACATTTCTCCTTGGGTGAAATAAAGTTTTTTATTTATCCTCTTCCTCACTATTAAACCATGTTGTGATGATAAGCTATGCTCAATAAGATTTCAATAATTCCAATTAGGGTCAATCAAGGTGAGGTGTGTGAATGAACAATATATTTACTCTCGATGCACATATGTTGAGCACACAATTTGTGATTTTTAACAGTAACGCATTCTTGCTTGCTTATGCATCCTAGTCAACTTGAACATTGTGGGCACTTTTATGATGATGTGCCTCGGTGTTTGTAGAGTATGGACTTATTTTATTCGTATTTGATTTGTACCAATACAGTGTTGGAGATTGCACCATCCCTTTGAATTCCTTGATCCATGATTGAAAATTGATGTGAGCTTTGTCTTGATCCTCCACTTATCTTGGAGACTCTCATTCCAACAACATTTTTATTCTCAACCCTCTCTTCTTCATCTTTTTCTCACATCTCTACATACAATTGTAACCTTTATTAAACAAATACAATGGGAAAGAATCATAAGCTATGTGATGGAGGGAAGCTTGACAATCAATACTTAAGGCTACTTAGACTAAAGAAAATATGAATTTTAACTCTAAATGCAACATTCACAATAATAAGTCTTTTTTCTCTTTAAATAAATGAAGTGAATCAAGTGTGAATGAAAAAAAAAGTGCTAATAGGACATTCATCTTTGCATTGTGTATATGAATTTGTAGTGATCAATTTCTCTCTCTCCAAATGAAAAATGTAATTTACCTCTAAGAGTGATAAATTATTTGTCAATTTAACATGTCTTCAGTAAATCAAAGTATTTCCATTATGGAAACAGCATGATTGGTCATCAATTCAAACCAAGTGAGTGATATCACCATTGATTGTATGTGATGTATGAATTTTGAAAATCAAATTCCATCATCAAAATTTTGGCACCGGATAGTGGTTATAGACAACATTATCTACTTGCAAAATACAAGAAAATAAATATGCCACAACAATTAGCTTGTGAAAGAGAATGTAAAACTATGAATGGTCAAACTAAACATATAGAAACATTGTTGTCATATGAAAAGTGCCTTGAATGGAACCATGACTTCCCTGAAGCTTGACCATATATGCATTTGTTCGATTATGGGGTTTCCATGATAGCCAAGTGGCCCATTGCATTGAGCTACAAGGTTGAATGGAACTCTATGAAGCTTCAAGAGATCCTCTGTAATTGCATTGAACAAGCAACTCCCATCCCTATTACCAATAAAATGGCATGTGTTTCACCATCACATTTGAGTGTGGCATGAAATGAAAAGGTTTTCTAGAGTTCAAGAGTGGAAAATAAATCCAAGTATGTTTCTATATACTACCCAAACCAAAATTAAATGGGTTTCCCTCACTTGTTTCTAAATATCACTCTAAGATATTTATGGATGATGACTACAACTACATGAACATTATGGTATTATTCTTCCTCTTTATTGGATTGACTACAAGTGCAGAACATTGCTCCTTGGGTGAAATCAAGTTTTTTTATTTATCCTCTTCTTCACTATTAAACCATATTGTGAGGATAAGCTATATTCAATAAAATTTCAATAATTCCAATTAGGATCAATCAAGGTGAGGTGTGTGAATGAACAATATATTGACTCTCGATGCACATATGTTGAGCACACAATTTGTGATTTTTAACAATAACTCCTTCTTTCTTGCTTACACATTCTAGTCAACTTGAACATTATGGGCACTTCTATGATGATGTGCCTCAGTGTTTGTAGAGCATGGCCTTCTTTTATTCATATTTGATTTGTACCAATACAGTGTTGGAGATTGCACCATCCCATTGCATTCCTTGAGCCATAATTGAAAATGGATGTGATCTTTGTCTTAATGCTCCACTTACCTTGGAGACTCTCATTCCAACAACATTGTTATTCTCACCCTCTCTTCTTCATATTGTTCTCACATCTCTACATACAAATGTAACCTTTATTAAACAAAGACATTGGAAAAGAATCATAATCTATGTGATGAAGGGAAGCCTGGAAATCAATACTTAAGGCTACTTAGACTAAAGAAAATATTATTTTTAATTCTAAATGCAATGTTCACGATAATAAGCCTTTTTTTCTCTTTAAATGAATGAAGTTAATCAAGTGTGAATGACAAAAAAAAGTGATAAGAGGGCATACATCTTTTCATTTTGTATATGAATTTGTAGTGATCAATTTCTCTCTCTCCAAATGAAAAAATGTAATTTACCTCTAAGAGTGATAAATTATTTGTCAATTTAACATGTCTTCAATAAATCAAAGTATTTCCATTAAGGTAACAACATGATTGGTCATCCATTCAAACCAAGTGAGTGATATCATCATTGTTTGTATGTGATGTATGAATT
>JZKD02S1607567.1:291300-336137 GCA_000966675.3 Picea glauca | reverse complement strand
AATTTTAAAATTATGTGACAACATTTTCTATGTTGTTTAGATGAGAAAACATCGACGATATTTTTTTTATGCACCATATTTTTCAAATTACAAAAAACAAACTTAAAAAAAGTATGGATTTATCAGTGCTCCTTAGACATAAATGCACCGATACGTTTATGTCGAAATGGCGCACCGGAAAATCAGAAAACATTTTTTAAAAAAACGTCAAATCGAAAACCGTTTAAAAAAATAAAAATAAAAAAGTTAGAGGGTCGACTGTGTTTGGGATCCGATGCAATAAGTGGTCCATTTGCATCACATGCCAAACACTTATATATAGAACAACAAACTCATTAGATCTAAACTACCTAAAACGAAAATCCCTAATTCTGAAGTGATAGAGGGAGTTAAACCCTAGGGTGCAATTTTGCATTCACGTAAGAAAAAAAAACAAGGGTTTAAAGTAAGTATGATTTTTTTTAATTTTTTTTCCTGAATTTTAATTAAAAACCAAATAGGATGATAGAGGGAGTTAAACCCTAGGGTGAAATTTTGCATTCACGTAAGAAAAAAAAACAAGGGTTTAAGGTAAGTATGATTTTTTTTATTTTTTTTTTTATTTTTTCTTGAATTTTAATTAAAATCCAAATAGGAATACAGTTTGTAAAAAAATTTATTATCAAAATCAACAATAAAATTTAAAATTTTTACTATGTAGGGTTTTCAGTGAATCAATATACCCTTCAAACCCTGATTTTCTGAATATTTTTGTTGTTACAAAGTATTTTTTTGCTCCACGGTGCTCCCCAGTATGTCTCTCTTCCAAATCTATCTCTTGTAAATTTTCGAAAAATAATGAAAATATTGAATACCTTCATAATATTAAAAAAACTTTATGAAAAGGGTTTAGAATGAATCACCATACCCTTCAAATTCACATTCTGAATAATAATGTGGTTCCAAAGTATTTTACTCCTCTACAATGTTCCTCTGTATGTGTCACTTGCAAGTCTCTCCCCTGCAAAATTTTGCAAAATAATGAAAAAGTGAATAATTTTTTAGTATTTAAATGACTTTATGAAATTCGATTCCCACTCGTTTTTTAATTGTTTAAAAAACATCACGTTTTTTTTTACTTTTTTGACACGATGGTGCATTTATGTAAGATGCATCGGTGCAACTATATTACATTACGCACCAGTGAGTCCATATTAATTGACGCATCGATGACATATAATTATTTTTTATTAACAAAATCTTGAAACAAAGTGTGGTTAATTTTTCAACGCACTGATGCTTATTATTAATATGCACATCAATGTGTTTGTAGTTTATAAGCGCATCATGATGCTTTTAAAGTTATTTGAACTTTTATTTGCACACAAAATAGTATATTTATCTCAAATTATATTTTAGGATGAATTCACATGAATTACAATACTTCAGTATACATTTTACGTTTTATGTCACCTTATTCTTAAAAAATGGTTTCAAAACTATATTCAAACTCAGATTGTGGTATGGTCCTCAAAAATTATTTTAGATATGTACAGGAAAATTTATTGCTAATTTTGTTGAAATGAAGGGAGAAAACCTTATTATATGATCAAATGGACAATTCTTCAAATTCCAACCCATTTCACATTGCTCAAAGTCCATCACGGAGTTCCCCCTTTCCATCTCCAGTAAGCTTAACTTATTTTATTTATGTTTCGATTATCTCATTGAATTTGTTTTTATCCATGTCAATCTAAATAAAAATGTATCTAAATTTGTAGGATCTTGATTCAAAATCGAGTTCAGATATAGAAAATATTTCAGTATCGGTTCAAAAATGTCAGAAGGTCTTATCAAGCGTAACATAGCACAAGCCGTTGGTAGATGAAAATGGACAACTACTTTACCCTGCCAATTGTGACATTCCATCTTCCAGCTGCAATCCTGGGTCATCGATGGTAATAATTGTTTGGTATAATGTAATTTGAACAAACAAACTATTGCATTGTGCTTACTAATAGCATCGATGTACTAATGTTCAATATTTTTGAAATTAGGATTCTTCTGATGATGAGTGACCTACCTATCATCTTTCGTTGCACCCCACAACAATGTCAACCCGAGAGAAGGTTGCAATGAGAGCACAACTCGAAGAGGAATCGTACCAAGAGTGGTTGAATCAACCACCTATTCAATTCCATGGTGGCATCAAGAGATAGTTGAGATTGTTTGTATGTTTGAGAAGGAACTACCACCTATTCAATTCCATGGTGGCATCAAGAGATAGTTGAGATTGTTTGTATGTTTGAGAAGGAACTACCACCGAGTTTCATGGACTTGCGGGTTCATATTCTAATTCACCTAGTAGACGAAGTTGAATTAGTCAGGGTAGTCTCCTATCGTTGGATTTTTTTTTAGAGAGGTGCATGAAGACATTGAAGACAGAGGGGTACATATCATATGATTCTTTCTATTATGCCAATGAGTACATCAAGTAGATCGAAAACACACCAGGTGTAGTGATTTGGGACGACGAAAGGGATGAAGAAAAAAGATAAGGGGAGCTTCTCCAAATGAATGGAAAAATGCTCTTGATAAATAGTAAGTGACTTATTGTTTGTTAAATTTCTACATAGTAACTATTCACACTGAACTTCATAATGTATATTTTCATGATCTCATATGTACTATATGTTGGTTTGACTTCATGAATACATCAACAAATTCAGAAATTGATTCCATTAATAAATTCATTCTTTACAATTTGGAGACAACATAGTCATGGGTCGCATTGTATGAACATAAGAGGAGGAAATAGGAAAGTGACAGGAAAGAATTCATATGTTTGAATGGTAGAATAATGCCTTATCCTAATCATTTAAAAGAAAATATGCCAATAATATGTCCCAATGGTTGGGTTGTTGACCAAGTCAGAGAGAAATATGGCGCATCCGGTCGTTACCCTCGTGAAGAAGAGGATGCACTAAACATAGGGATTGGTTGCAAGAACTCGGTAATAATATTTTTGTGTACATCATTTTTAACTTCATAATGCACATTTTAATTGTAAGTATGTCTATATTATTTTATATTTTAATGGTCAAGTTATTAGACACATATCGACACTATGATTTGTTCACTTTTTTATAGGCACATTTGTTCCCATATATGTGGGCATATGGACATCATTTTCACACAGAGGATGTCGATGATGGACACATGACACAAGACTGTGGATTGGAAGTCGAGTTCGACTAATCTAGTTGTGCTAGCTACCATGATCAAAACACCATACAGAGGAAGTTAGGTTACGTCGCAAAGATACAAGAGATCATTCGAGTGGACTTATCTTCTTTCCAATGTGTTATTTTTAGGTGCAAGTGGAGGGAAACCTTTGATCGGAATAATGTAAAGGAAGATCGTGATAGTGGGATGATATGTATCAACTCTAAAAATATGTGGGATGAATCTAAGGAGCCTTATGTTTTCCCAAAAAACTGCAACCAAGTGATTTTTTACCCAGATGTGTTGGATAGAGATTGGTGGTTTGTATTAAGACAGGACCCCAGATCAAAACATATTTTTGAGAAAAACAATGTTATCATGCCAAGCGAGGAAGACAATGAGGGGGATGACAACAAAAAGTGATGTGTACATGTTTTATTTCATATTTAATATTGTTGTTGTATATTTTTGTTATATTCTTTATTTCGCTAATTATATTGTTTTTTATTCATCTTCTGACAGAGGAAATGTTAAGTTAATTATAACAAATCTTTGAACAATTTTAGTTGGTTAATAGTCAGTTTGATGCATAATGTGTTTGTCTTTCAAATTATTTGTGATTGCATGGAACGAATGTTATTTGAAAATATTTATATGTTGTTGCATATATTTAAAAATGTTTCATCTTCTTTAAGTATTTCCAATTGTGAAATCCTGAAAAATGTTAAGTGTCCAGTTGAACTTTTAATGGGATATGAAATTATACTTTTTATGTTGATATAATTAGATGTAATGATATGGTTTATATGCATGTTTAATAGTACAACATTTTTGAGGATATGTTAACATGATGATTCAAAAACTRAGTTTATGTTCATTTATTTTGTAGATTTAAAAGTAAGATTAACAAAAAAAATGTSGYTTATAATTRAAAAAATTAAATTTATAACATGATTTTGTGATAATTTGGTTTTTAACTAAAGTAGTGTTTGTTAGTTTACATACTTTTATCATTGCTTTTGAAAATATTTATAAAACTATGCCCCCAATGTTGAGTAAAACCACAATTAATGAAGTAATTTGAAATTTTATAGCAATCAACTTACAAAATAATGACAAAAATAACAATAGGAAGATTTGCATCCATAAATATTTAAAGCCAATAGAATTCTTATCATTGGAGACCATAACTTTTTATAATAACAATTTTTAGTGTAGAAGAGTCTATTCAAAAAGAGTAATTAGTACAATGGAAAATAATATTTATTCATATGTAATTTGTTTTTTGAAAAATAATAGTTAGAATGAATATGTATAATGAACTATCTATGCAATTATAGTTTCAATTTTATAATTATAGTTTAAACCATATTGAACTTTGTAATTTATAAAAATAAACATGATGATGATAACCATCTTATAACAAACATAAATAACATCTAAAATACACATTTATGTTCGCTAGTTAACATCATCTAATTATATATACCTCTAGCACATATAAACGTCATTAATTAGATAGCACACGTATCTAATAATTTAACAATGCATCATCATTGTGATCACATCTAACAAAAGACAAACATTTTATAACATCATCATCACACACATCTAACAAGCATCATTTAACATACACATCTATCAATCACATTTAACATTAAACATATCTAACATGACCTAAAAATGTACGCATCAACATATAAATTAATCAAGTATATCATCATGATCAACAGGAAAAATGCATGTCTAATGAAAAATGTTATAACATACACATCTATCAAACACATTTAACAAACATATCTAACATGACCTAACAATATACACATCAAAATCAACATATAAATTAAGTACATCATCAACATGATCAATAGAAAAAAACACCATATAACCGCTATAACATATCTAGTCCAGCCCGTGGGACAATCTGCATACCACAATAGTAGTGGAGGCATGGTCTGTAGTGGAAGATGATGGATGATGAATAGGTCATGCCTACTAATCTAGGTGAGATAAAAGAGGAGGATGAAGAATATGTATGACATGCTCATCTGGGTGAGGCGAAAGAGGAGGAGGAGGAATATGTGTTTCCTCCTCATGATCTAGATGAGTTGAAGGAGGAGGAGGAGGATGTGGAGAAGGATGATCGTGACCACCCTCATCAATCGATGGGGTACTGGATGAACGGGTTTTACTGGAAGAAGATTTTTGTTTATCATCAAGAGCCCTCCTCATTGCTAGTAGCATAGCAGCTCTGACGATATGATGCATAACAGGCATCAAATCATGCGACATCTCCTTCCAAATATCCAAGAGCGTAGGATCTCCCCTGATATCTCACATCAGGGCAGGTTGGACTCCCACCTCAGTCAAAAGTACAAAGAGTTGGTCATCCAACTCCAACCTAAATTTGGTATTGGGCCTACGATGCATGTCGTCGGGTATCTGCACCCAAGGAGCCTGACTTGTCATGGCCCCATGCATCATGTCCTCATTGTCATCTGTTAGGTGAAAAGGTACGTCCCCAATTAAAGTGTCAACATCTGCAAAATATATTGTACAAAACAATAATTACACAGTTAATTTATAAAACAATTTAATAAAACAAGTTAAAGAATGTTTTAGAATTAATTTTATTCTAATTAAGACAATAAAATGAAACTATATTAATTTAAACAAAACACTAATATTACCTCTATCATCTGGTGGTTCATCTAGTGTGAAGAGGATGTTCATACATCCACGACAATCCAAACCCATGTAAGGACACAAAACCATGACGAACATGTGATCTGCCACACTGCCTAGTATCCCTAGTGCGTCTGGCGAAATCTTGGTCGAAAACTACAGCTGGCCCCTCTTGGGCATCATATCCCCCCACATGCGCATATACACATGAGTCATTGACCTAGTAGGATGATGAAAAAAATTCGACCTCGTCTCTAGAAACATCTCAAAAAGTAAGCAAAACAACTCTGAGTCAAAAGGTAAGTTCGACCTCCCACGTATCATAGCACGACATTTTTCTAGTGCTATATAAAACTTCCGCAAAAAAAATGGTAGACCATATGATATATCGTGTCATCTGTACCAAAAAATCAACATAATACAAAAGAGGTAATCTAATGTGTTTCCCATCACTGGTAAAGTGGACTATGGTATTCACTAACATTGAGATGCACATAACCTCTTTTGCACCGAAAGAGGCAATTTTCAGTTGTCAACCAGACACCTAAAAATCAAATTGGGATAGTACATCAACCCCAATATATCGCTTAGAGTACATTAGCTCACTCTGATCTGGATTATTTTAGGAAGGAAATAAAAGCAAAGATATTACAATGAAATACACATAAATATTTCCATAAACAGAGAAATACAACAATACATGATTTCTATTAATGAAAGAAATGTACAGACACTATAAAAATATAGAGTGCAAGACTCGCTAGAATGGTGGAAACTTTATCTCTGAGAAGGGATGTGACAGCTATGCTCATTCGCAAGAAGATGAGTACAATGAGGCTTTGAAGGCATTTTTACAATAAACATGAATGCCAAAACCCTAAACATCCAAAAACCTAACCCTAGAAGATGAAGCGCAAAAAGTCATGTGGGCCACATTGGGGTAAGTTAGTAAATCAAATTCTCGGGGTCGTAACTTTTGCATATGATATTTGTTTTAGGCATGTGATAGCCCGTTGGAAAAGTATTTTCAAGAACTACACATTATGTTGTCAAAATTTGACTGTGGCAAGCCCAAAAAATGTTGTTTAGGGCCTCAAAATGGGCATAAGTACAAAAAGATGTATTGAGATGAAAACTGCCAAAATAGGGTAGTTGGACTATATGGGTGGACACCAATATATATCTGGATGCTATGTAGGGATTCAATACAACCTCAGAAGTAAAAAACCCATAATTACAAAGAAATTTCCCCATTACAGAGAAACATGTTGAACTGAAAAGTGTCAAGATGAGCCACTTAGAATTTGGAACAGGTGGGTGGCCACCAATATCCACCTGGATCAGTCCTCCCCCCTTAGGAAGAAATAGTCTCCATTCTATTGAGTTCCTGGGAAAGAGAGGAAAGTGTTTGATGAATCTGAATCTTGGTGAGATGTGTGCCTTGCTAGAGAAGTTGCATTGTTTAATCTATGGAAGGATGTCATGAACCTGTTGTTGGCAGGGTTGAATCTGTTCTACCAACCTGTTTTCTCTGGGATTGACAGGGCATTGTGTAGGCACCATTGTAGGTGAAGAAAATATATCTTCTTTCTCTTAAGCAATGTTCTTCAGCTGGATAGAAGGTGTTGAGGATGTAGTGGTTGCAATGGCCTTCTGTTTGAACAGATTGTGAAGAGGTTGGATTTTGTAGTATGATAAATTACCTTGTGGCACGTTTTTGGTGGAATAGTAGTCGAAACTACCTCTGTTATCTTGTAGAGTTGACCCCCCAGAGTACTAATGACACTACGAGGTCGAGACTCATAAATAGCATGATGTTTCCACATATATGGTTGGAACAAAATAACATCACAGACATTAAGAGGGGAAACATCACATACTACCTTATCCTTGAAGGGTTGGATGTCATAGGACATGCAACACTGTTAGCTGACACAGAGATATCATCCCTGGCGAATACACCAGATGTTGTATGGTTGTGGGTGGGGTGTTGTCAACAACCTTAACTATTTGACGAACTCAGCTAAGATGAGGTTCTTCTGGATTCTTCTATCAACAATGAAATGCAATGGGGTCCCCTTCACCCACATATGTGAATGGAATAGGTGTTCCCCCTCTTCAGGATCTGTTGATTCCTCTGGTTGAATTGTTGTGGTCGCGACAATAGCAGTGGGGTCTGCGTCGATGATCTGTCTTTTTTCATTATTTTTTGTATCATATTTTGAATCAGGGTTTAGCTCCTTATCTTTGATCTCGGCCACCAATGACTATTTTGAGCGACATTCATCGATGTTGTGCCAAGCGATTTTTTGGAATTCGCTCCACTTCCTAGTTCCATTCTTCATCTTTCCCTTACCCTTATTTTCCTGTGTCTTGGACTGGTTGTTAGAATATTTTTTGGTTAGGGTCGTCTTTATCGTGCTTTGGTTGTTACAGATTTGCGAACCGAACTCTTGTTTGTTCTAGTGCCCAAATTTCTGCTCGATTTTGACAGCATATCAATAGGAAACTCCCAGTGATGAGATGTTTAGGAAAACCATTTCAATTTATATGTACCTATGCAAAGCCCCATGATATTTCAAAACTAGATGTCGCTCAGATTATTTGATACCCAGCTTGGTATGCAAGGTATGAAAAGTATTTGTGAACTCCAGCATTGTTTTTCCCTTCTCGAGTTGCAGTGTGGTCCATATCATGTATTGGTATTCATAGTTATCAATTGATCCAGGCGGATATTGGTGGCCACCCACTTATTCCAACTGGCTCCTCTTGAGAGTTTTAGTTCAACACGTTCTTCTGTACTTTTTTGTAATTTTGGGTTCTACACTTCTGGGGATATGTGAAGCCCTAGACATCTTCCAAGTGGATATTGGTGGCCACCCACCTAATCCAACTAGCTTATTTTGGAAGTTTTCATGTCAGTACATATTTCTATACTTCTAGGGTTGTTTTGGGGCCCTAATAATATCGTTTTGGATTGACATAGTAAAATTGTAGACATAGTCAAATTTTGATAGCATTATGTGTAGTTCTCTAAAATACCTTTCCAACAAGCTATCATGTGCTTAAAATGGAGGTCGTATGCAAAATCTACAACACTGGGAAGTTGAGGTACCAACTTACCCATCGGGACCCTAATAACTATTGGTGTTTCATCTCCTAGGGATAGGTTTTTGGATGTCTATGGTTTTGGAATTCATAAGTAATGTTAAAAAGGCCTTTGGAGCCTCATTGTAATGAATCTTCTCAGATGGATGTGTGTAGCAGCCACATCTCTTCTCAAAGATAGCTACCACCATTCGAGCAAGTTGTTTAAGTTCTACAGTTTTACAGTTTCAACCTATTCTATTTATTCAATAGAAGTTATTGTTCATTGGATATATGTTGTTTTTATCTGTATCTCTGTGTTATTGTATTCAGTCTATTATTCATTTTGTTCCACTCATAAATCCGAATCATCAACAGGGTAATATTTTTCCTTGACCACATCCAAAAAAAAATTCCAAGTAGGCTCAGCCCCATATATTCCATATTCCTCTGTGAAAATTTTCTCCCAGTAAGTTTCCCACCAATTTTTGACATGGGGGAGAGCCTTGAGGAGTGCGAAGGTGATATTTTACCTATCGGAAAAATTGTGAAGAGAGAAATAACCTTCTAGCAGATTTAACCATTTTTCTAGGGAATCTGCATCTATCTGACCTTCAAATACGGGAATATCAAAGTTAACTTGTACCTTGAAGGGAGAAGTTCCTCCAAAGTGGTTTCTTGATTAATATGTGCATGTTGCTATCGGAAGGTGTTGAAGGATGTGGGGAAAATTATCCATCATTTTGTCCCTCTGTTGCATGAGAGCTTGCTCAAGCAACAGGTTAATAGAATCTTTTGCTCTGTTGTTTTTCTTTTCTTCCACCATGGAGGGTTTCTTTTGTGTGCGAGAGCGATTGTCCTCAAGAGAGACAAGCTCGAGACCCAACTTGCTATACTCAAACCTTGTTGGGGACATGGACTGTAAAACGATCAAGAGAAGCCTGCTCTGATACCACTGATCCAAATTATTTTCAAAACGAAATGACATCAAATATATTACAATGAAATACACATAAATATTTCCAAAAAGAGAGAAATACAACAATACATTATTTCTATTAATGAAAGAAATGTACAGAGACTATAAAAATACAGAGTGCAAGACTCACTAGAATGGTGATGAGAGGAGATGTGACGGCTACACTCATTCGAAATAAGATGAGTAAAATGAGGCTCTGAGGACATTTTTACAATAAACATGAAGGTTGAAACCCTAGACATCCAATAACCTAACCATAGGAGATGAAGTGCCAAAATTCATGTGGGCCCCATTGGGGTAAGTTAGTACATCAACCTCCCGGGGTCGTAACGTTTGCATACAATCTTTGTTTTAGGCGTGTGATAGCCCATTTGAAAAGTATTTTCGAGAAATACACATTATATTGTCAAACTCTAACTCTTTTGATAGTTTGATTGTGGAAATCCAAAAAACTGTTGTTTAGGGCCTCAAAACAACCTCAGAAGTACATAAAGATGTACTGAGATGAAAACTGCCAAAATAGGCTAGTTGGACTAGATGAGCGGCCACCAATATCCACATGGATGTTGTGTAGGGATTCAATAAAACCTCATAAGTGCATAACCCATAATTACAAAGAAGCGTCCCCATTACAAAAAAACGTGTTGAACTAAAAAGTGTCAAGATGAGCCAGTTGGAATTTGGAACAGGTAGGTGGCCACCAATATCCACCTAGATCAGTTGTTCCCCCTTAGGAAGCAATGGTATACATTGCGTTGAGTGCCCGTGGAAGAGGGGAAAGTGTTTGCTAAATCCGAATCTTGGGGAGTTGTGTGCCTTGTTGGAGAAGTTGCGTTGTTTGGTCTGTGAAAGGTTGTCATGAACCTGTTGCTAGCAGGGTTGAATATGTTCCACCAACCTATTGTCTTTGGGCTTGATGGGGCATTGTGTAGGCACCATCATAGGTGAAGAAACAATATCTTCTGTCTCTTTTGGAATTTGCTTCTTCTGGATAGAATGTGTTGAGGCTGAAGTGGTTGTAGTGGCCTTATGTGCATCCTTTGAACATATTGTGAAGAGGATGAATTTTGCAGTATGAGAGATTACTTTGCGACACGTTTTTGGTGGAACATCAGTCAAAACTACCTCTAGTATCCTATAGAGATGAACCCCCAGAGTAATAATGACACTACGGGGTCGAGACTCATAAACAACATGATGTTTCCACATATATGGTTTTCCCAAAACAACATCACAAACATCAAGAGGGGAAACATCACATACTACCTCATCCTTGAAGGGTTGGATTCCATATGAAAGCCGACACTGTTGGTTGACACGGAGATCTCATCCCTAGAAAAGCCACCCGATGTTGTATGGTTGCAGGTGTGATGTTGTCGACAACCCTAACTATTTGATGACCTCAGTTGAGATGAGATTATTCTAGCTTCTGCTATCAACAATGAAATGCAACGGAGTCCCCTTCACCCACATCTGTGAAAGGAAGAGGTTCTCCCCTCTTCAGGATATGTTGGTTCTTCTAGTTGAATCGTTGCGGTCGCGATAGTTGCAGTGGGGTCTGCGTCAATGATCTGTTTTTTATTATTATTTTTTGTATCAGATTCATAATTAGGGTTTGGCTCCTTGTCTTTGATCTTGGCCACTAATGATTGTTTTGAGTGACATTCATCGATGTTGTACTAAGGTATTTTGTGGAAGTCGCACCACTTCCTAGTGGCATTCTTTATCTTTCCCTTACCCTTATTTTCCTATGTATTGGACTGGTTTTCGGAAGGCTGTTGGTTAGGACCGTCTTTATCGTTCTTTGGTTGTTGCGGATTTGTAGACCTAAAATGTCGTTTGTTCTGGTGCCCAAATTTCTACCTGATTTTGAAAGCATATCGATAGGCCCCAGTGATGAGATGTTTAGGAAATCCATTTTGGTTTGGATGTACCTATGCAGAGCCCCATGGTATTTCAAAACCAGATGTCACTCGGAGTCTTTGATACCCCGCTTGGTACGCAAGGTATGGAGAGTATTTTTGAACTTTGACATTGTTTGGCCCTTCTCTTTCCGTAGTTTGGTCCATCCCATGTACTGGTATTCATAGTTATCAACAGGGTAATATTGTTCCTTGACCACATCCACAAAACAATCCCAAGTGGGCTCGACCCCATATATTCAAGATTCATCTGTGGAACTTTTCTCCTAGTAAGTTTCCCACTAATGTTTGACATGGGAGAGAGCCTTAAGGAGTGCGAAGGTGATATTTTACCTGTCGGAAAAATTGTGAACAAAGAAATAAACTTCTAGAAGATTTAACCATTTTTCTAGGGCATTTGTATCTATCTAATCTTCAAATATGGGAATATCAAATTTAACTTGTACCTTGAAGGGAGAAGTTCCTCCAAAGTGGTCACTTAATTAATATGTGTCTGTTTCTATCAGAAGGAGTTGGCGTATGTGAGAAAAATTCTCCATCATTTCGTCCCTTTGTCACACAATAGCTTTCTCAATCAACATGTTAATAGAATCCTCTGCTCTACCATTTTTCTTTTCTTCCACCATGGAGGGTTTCTTGGGCATGTGAGAGCGATTGTCCTGAAGAGACACAATCTCGAGACCCAACTTGCTATACTCAAACCTTGCCGGGGACATGTACTGAAAAGCTATCAAGAGCAGCCTGCTCTGATACAACTGATCTAGATTATTTTTGGAATGAAATGAAAGAAGAGATATTACAATGAAACACACATAAATATTTCCAAAAACAGAGAAATACATCAATACATGATTTCTATTAATGAAAGAAATGTACAGAGACTGTAAAACTATAGTGCAAGAGAATGGTGGCAACTTTATCTCTGAGAAGAGATGTGATGGGTATGCTCATTCACAAGAATATGAGTACAATGAGGCTTTGAAGGCCTATTTATAATAAACATGAATTCCAAAACACTAGACATTCAAAAACCTAACCCTAGGAGATGAAGCGCCAAAAGTCATGTGGGCCCCGTTGGGGTAAGTTAGTACATCAACTTCTTGGGGTCGTAACTTTTGCACACGATCTTTGTTTTAGGCGTGTGATAGACCGTTGGAAAGGGATTTTCGAGAAATACACATTATTCCATTAAAATATAACTCTAACAATAGTTTGACTGTGGCAAGCCCAAAAAATGTTGTTTAGGGCCTCAAAACAGCCCCAGAAGTACAAAAAGATGTATTGAGATGAAAACTGCCAAAATAGGTCAGTTGGACTAGATGGGTGGCCACCAATATCCTCCAAGATGTTGTGTAGGGATTAAAGATAGCCTCAGAAGTGTAGAACCCATAATTACAAATAATTTTCCCCATTACAGAGAAACGTGATGAACTGAAAATTGTCAAGATGAGCCAGTTGGAATTTGGAATAGGTGGGTGGCCACCAATATCCACTTGGATTAGACTCTCAGTTGCAACACCTACTGGGCCATCTAGGAACTGGGGAAAATCCTCCACTCTCTTGGATATCCTAGTGATAAAGAAAATATCCTCCTCAGTGGAATGGTATCATTGATCCAAACCCACATGGAAATTTTGTTGATGGACATCCCATCGACGGATCAAATGCACCAACAACCCAGAGTTCCCCTTAAGGGATGTAGCCTCCTCATAGTACTTAAGGAGGCCTACATTCCTCAAGTGAACATGAGTCTCTGCAATAATATGGAGAGGGTACAAATCCCTCTCCCTCTCCCTCGCCTCCCATTCTCGTACAACATTGTATAGGTCCACCCTCTGCTCCTATTGTCATTGTTTCTCTCTCCGCTCACGTCTCTACATGACTAACATATGAAACACATAATCCTCACTCATACATAAAAAATAAAAAAAAATCTATTGAATCGTAAATTTATCTATAAATATGGAAAAATAACTTCCTTCAAAAAAGAAGTTAATTGCATTACTGGTGCGCCCAAAAAACTGTCACGCACTGTCAATGATGTGTATATATTGTGAGCATCGTCCACAGTGTGTCATTGTAAAGTAACACACTGAACAAAATATGTTCTACTATGTTATGTGGTGCATTGGAAAACAGTACCACACCGGGGAGCTACAGTACAACACATATGCCCCGGTGAGTTATATTTATCCTTACACACCGCTTAAACCAAAAAAAAAAAAAAAATCTTAACGCACGTAAACAATTATTTAGAAATTAGCAAAAAAGTGGTGCATATATG
The DNA here is from genome assembly GCA_000966675.3 of Picea glauca. Classification (NCBI taxonomy): domain Eukaryota; kingdom Viridiplantae; phylum Streptophyta; class Pinopsida; order Pinales; family Pinaceae; genus Picea; species Picea glauca. The sequence continues at coordinate 321,976 of JZKD02S1607567.1, read as the reverse complement.
TTCACTACATGCATCTATGCATGTAACGAACGTCAACGCACCGTCACATAAACTTTTCCAAATTTTTGAGTACGAAACTTTTTGCGGTGCATTTTGGTCATTACTATCGCACCGCGTACAGTGCTACCAAAACATTTACGGGGCGCACCGCAACATAATGTTACATTTCTAAGTGGTGCATTTGGTAAACATGAACGCCCCGGTAAGCACATTTACCAACACACTGTGTAAAAATATATCTGATAAGGGAGGTATGCCATTTACTTTAATGATCCAGTGTGTTATATGTACTTTGACGCACTGCCCTACCAGTTATATACTTTTTCTTCAGTGCGTAGTTAAACGGATGCGCCAATGCATTTATGTTTACCAATGCACCACCGAGAAAGGTAATAAGGTATGTGGTGTGCTCTGTAAATTTACAGGTTGCACCGTAGGCAGTGCGAGTTGAGGGCTTCAAACGCACCACACATTTTTTTTTTAAACTTAATATTTCACTCAATTTTAAATTTTAATCCGATGAAAACTTAAGTTATGAAGAAACAAGGACATTACCTAGACATTTTATCGTCGAGGAGGAATGGTTGTGACATACTAAAAAAGAACTAAATTTTCCCACCATTTGGAAAAATTTGAAATTCATGCACCGAGCAATAGAAGAAAGGAAGGAAAGAAAGGAAAGCATCGGTGGAAGAGTGCTTTAGATAGGAAAAGGTTGCACTGGTGTTTTTTAACTCTACAACACTGAAAATGGTAAAAATGATTTTTATCGTCGTCAATTTTTTTTTTATAAAACCTTTTTTCAGTGCACCCGATGACCAACCGCAACGGGGCATACATGTTTAATGAGCACACCAGTTATATATATATATTTTAAACAATCCTAGCATGATGCATGTGTTTTTGGGAATGAATGTGCACCGGTGCGTTTACTACTACATAGTGCACCACCGTACATTTTTTGAAAAAATAAAATGGTGTGGAATTTTTTGTTTAAGCATGACATGGTGCGGTATAATAATAGATGCCCCAGTGTGGTTAGTTTTACATAGCACACTGCATAAATTTGGAAATTAACCTTAACACGATGCTCCATATTGGAGCATTGGTGTGCATTGGTGCGCATGATACAATGGAGTGCACCAGAATATATTTTTTGACATAATCCTACATTGGTGCGTAAATGTTTTTAATTTAACCATATAACGATGTGTTCTACTAATAGCGCACATGTGCTTCCAGTGTTAATTTGTGCACTGGAAATTTTTTAAAGAACGTTATTATGGTGCATCATTATTTCTCGGTGCAAAATTATTTCCATAGCGCACCTGATACTATTTTTGTTTATTTGAAATAACGCTGCTACGGTGCGCTAGTTTTGAGGGAACCAATGCACCTGTTGTATAAAACACATCGGTGCGTTATGTACTTATAAAAGGAACAGTGTAAAGCATCTACTAAAACCTCTTCCTGCTCTCCTTCACTAGTATCATCCGCTATAAATTGATTTTGGGGCTATTTTTATAGGGGTGTCCGCAAAAACCTCTACTAGAGGGTATTTTTCTTATAGTGAATGCAAAGTTTTTCTAGAGTTCAAGTGTGGAAAATCAATCCAAGTATCTATATATATACTACCCAAACCACAAGTAAATGGGTTTCCCTCACTTGTTGCTAAATATCACTCTAATATATTTATGGATGATGACTGCAACTACATGAACACTATGGTACTATTATTCCTCTTTATTGGATTGACCACAAGTGGAGAACATTGCTCCTTGGGTGAAATCAAGTTTTGTATGTATCCTCTTCTTCACTATTAAACCATGTTGTGAGGATAATCTATATTCAATAAGATTTCAATAATTTCAATTAGGAACAATCAAGGTGAGGTGTGTGAATGAACAATATATTGACTCTCGATGCACATATATTGAGCACACAATTTGTGATTTTAACAATAACTCCTTATTCCTTGCTTAAGCATCCTAGTCAAATTGAATATTATGGGCACTTATGTGATGGTGTGCCTCAGTGTTTGTATAGTATGGCCTTCTTTTATTCATATTTTATTTGTACCAATACAGTGTTAGAGATTGCACCATGCTTTTGCATTCCTTGATCCATGATTGAAAATTGATGTGAGTTGTGTCTTGATCCTCGACTTACCTTGGAGACTCTCATTCCAAAAAAATTGCTATTCTCAACCCTCTCTTCTTCATCTTGTTCTCACATCTCTACATACAAATGTAACCTTTATTAAACAAAGACATTAGGAAAGAATAATAAGCTATGTGACAGAGGGAAGCTTGACAATCAATACTTAAGGATGTTAAACAGTTGGTTGTCATTGATGTCAACCCTTGGAGATTGATGTCAACCCTTGGAGAAGTCCAAAAGCCCTAGATATATGTTTGATATTGATGGTGATTTAGTTGTCATTTATGGAGTGGTTGATGTATCCCTAGAGATATGTTTGATATTGATGGTGAGTTAGTTTTCATTGATGGAGTGGTTGATGTCAACAGATGTGATGGGTGCATTTGATGAAGTCTACATAAAGCCTTGGAGGTGTGTTTATTGCACCTAAAGTTGGTTGAGGAATATGCACATGAAGGAAAGTGTAAATGAAAGTAATACACTCATAGTTGGATAGTCATTGTCATGTCGTTTCCGGTGATAGGTGGTATGCCACGTGGTTCCTCACGATTGAGGAGTTACGAGGTCATGAAGTTGGAATCCCAAAATATGGGTTAAGAAGTCCCTAATTGGTTACAATATGGGTTAAGAAACCCATAATTAGTTTCAATTCATTAATGAAAGGGTGAAGTGGTTGTAACAAGAAAGTTCAAGAAGCCTTAAAGTTAAGGAAAGAGGTTACTTAGAAAACAGATATATACACCTCAAGAAGTCACTCATAAGTACATTCACACACACATTATAATGAATATATTCTATGTGAGTAATTGATTCTCATATGAGGTAACCAAGGAGATATGAGGTGAATTTCAGAGGGAAGATGAAGTGAAGAAGGGTAAAATTCCAAAGGAGGATGAAGACTTGTGAGGATGTGTTCTAAGGTATGTTATTTACAGGTCATATTACCATTTTCGCTATAAATTTATTTATAGAATGATTCATATAGAAAACCCTAGATGATATTGAGAATAGATATGAAGGTACTTGTGGTAGAAATTTGAGATTCTGGTTCATTGTATTTTCGGAGATAAACTATGTGGAAAATAGTGCTTTTGGATAGTCCTGAAACTAGTATCAAACATATGTTCCGGGTAAAAAAGTCATAACATATTCATATCGTATCAAACTTATGTGAGAAAAAATGAATTGGATATATTACAGTCTATATTATGTTGTGTATGATATTTAGATCCATATATCCAATATGTTGTGTGTGGCAGCCCCTACAAGTTCTCTATAGAATAAGCCAAAATTCAGCAAGGTCTTCCATTTTTTCTATAAATCCTTTTTGGGGATGTTACAAGTAGTGAAACTTAGAGGAATTGTAGAGAAGATATTGAATAATATTGGGTACAAGTTTCATACATTTATTCATTACATGTGCAGATTTATGCTTGTTGAAATTTAGGGTTTGTGACTAATCCAAAAACTAGTCTAGTGAGACTAAGGTAAGTTTGATGAAGATATTATTCTCTTGTTGTTGAAGTTGAGGAATGTATGCAATTTTATGATCACATACAACATGTGTGTTATAGAGTTACATGTATGTTTATATGCATATTTTCAGGGTTACATGTTGATGATGTTATGGTGCATGCTTGAGGAAAGTCTTTGGTATATTGTTGAGTCATTGGCACAGGCTTGAGGCACATGGTTTGAGGAGCATCTTGGATATTGGGCACATTATTTGAGATACATTTTTGGTATATGTATGAGGCATTCCTTAGTGACATTGATGTGTGGTGAGATACATATTTGATTCATGATATGGTGTTAGCACATGGTATGGCATAGGTTTTGTTTGATGCATGATTTGGTACAGGTTTTTTACATGTTGTGGTAAAGGTTGTGGTACATGATTGATGTTTGGTATGGTACATGTTTATGGTTTAGTACATGATTTGGTACATGATTGAGACACATATCTTGTGATGGTATGTTGGTAATCTTGGTACATTATTGGTATAGGCATGTGTTGGTGATGTTGGATATCTAGTTGAGGTGTCCTTGGTATATGATCCATGAGAGAGGATCTGGTTGAGTATCGATGATAGGAATTGAAAAGAAACAACAAAATAGCAATGGATTTCATCTTGTAAGTATTACTTGATTCATTAAAAGAGAAAGTGGGAAAAAAATTATCAACTAAAGAACTTTGGAATAAGCTACATGATCTCTATTTTGAGGAATCTCTTATCACAGAGCCAGAGAGTGATAAATAATATGTAGGTACACAACAAGAACGATTATCTTCATGTCAGATAGATTCAGAACAAGAAGATTGTGAATAAGTTATAATAGATATTGAAGCATAATTAATCAATTCTCTAGATGAAGTTATGAAAGAAAGAAAGAAAAACAAGTCTCTTGAATAACAATTGGTCGAGAAGAATTCTCAAGAAAGTTCCAAATAATCCCAATAGGTCATCATGAAACTAAAAGCTCAGCTAGAAGAAGCCAAAAATATTGAAGAAGAATACAAAGGTCAGAAGGAAGAAAAGCAATGTTTGGAAGCCGAAATAAAGGAAGGAGAGAAAAGAGAAAATATTTTGATAGATCATCTTAAGGAAATAAATCAAGACTTAAATCAACTTGAAGCAGAATTTGGTGAAGAAGAAAGAAGAATTGAAAAGGAAAGCATCTCCTTCAATATCCAACTTTAAGAACCAAAGAAAATAGAATAAGCCATGAAGAGTCAGATGATGAAGAAATAAGAAGAGGTTGAAAAGATTTAAGAAGAAGTTGTCAAATTGAGAGCCAAAATCATCAAGCTCAGTAAGAACGATGAAAAGACAGAAGCATCCACATCAGCAGTAGAGAATGTTGAAGAGAAGCACTCCAGGTTGCCAGAAAAGAAGAATGAAAAAAAGAGTAAGAGTTACACAGAAGTACTCAAAGGAAGGAATCATGGTCAGCTAGAATAAAAAAAAAATGATAAATATACATCTTCAAGAAGACCCTCCACATTCAAGCCACAAAGAAGGTTCAATTGAAATGAATGGATCAACATAAGAGAAGATCGTGATCAACCAAGGTGGGAATTCAGAAGGACTACGCCACAAAGAAGATCATTCACTCCTAGGTATGTAAATTTCTTTTATGGTCATTGTTTTTATTGTACTAAATTTGGACATAAAGTTGCAGATTGCAGGGCTCATGAAATAAATGTTCAAGCAACAAATGTTTATGTGTCCCCACATAACATTGAATGTTACATTTCCATAACTATGGACACATAGCTCATGATTGTAGAATCATGATGGATACTTATATAAAAGAGAGCAATGATATTAGATATAAGAAAGTATGGAAAAGAAAACAAGAACAGGTAAAGGAAGATCTTACGAATGAAGGTGATCCAGGATCTTTTCATCGAAGTGACTTATAAATAATTGTATTAAATGAGCATACATTAAAGTGTACCATTAAAGAATAAAAAGCTCAATAATTAAGAGACATAAGCATAAAATATGAATACAAAACTTGATAACGGAGTTCGTTCTTGGTGGACTACGTCTCTGGGTCATGCTCTCAAATGGGTAGGCCTTTTTATTAATTCAACAAAAGAATTTGGAAAAATACATAAGTATACCTCATTTTGAAATTAAGTTGCAGAAGATTTGCTCAAATCAGAAAACATACAACACCATTGAATTCGTGGCGTCGAACTACCCAAAACTTACTATCTCCACACCTCAATCCGAATCTGGCACTCCTAGGCCCAAGAAAAATTTTGTTTCAGTTTTCGTGCCTTGCAACCTGCAATTAATTCCAAAAAAATGCCTCGAAAACTATGCCCGACCGTATTGTCCTGCACCTCTCCCCGTGCTCTGTAGGATTTCAAATTTTAAATAATAATTGTGATCATTGTAAACAATGGGGTCGTTTGTCCTATTGGTTGGCAAAGTTATAGTTAAGGTCTATACAATGGGGGAGGTCCTGGGGTCGATCCCGCGGGCCTCCCCTTTTGGGTGTTTGTTATAACTTATATATATATAAATGAATATGGTAGTTTCACCAAATTTGGAGGTGGTTCAGATTGGACCGTTGGGCCACCAGATCTGGCAAGGCTCCGCCAGATTTGGTGGAGCCACCCTTTTTTTATTTTTTTATTTCAATTCTCGAGCCCTCCTTGGGCATGTTCCCACTGCCACGTGGTAGTCCATGACTCGATTATGTGGTAGCCAAACATTGGGCCATGCCAACCACCTATACAGTCACCTGCCACAACAGCATGTCGTGTCAGCCTTCCACATCACCATGCAGTATGCCACGTGGTTGTACGGATTTCCATGTGGTGATTTTTCATTAGTCCACAGATCGACCCAAAAAAGCCAAAAACGAGTGACACATGGTATCCTTTGGTGATCCCACGTCACCATGTTGACGTCATGTTGAAGTCAACATGACACTTGTTGCCTCCCACCTATGCCATGTACATTGTACGAATCATGATGTCATATGTACTGATGCTGACGTCAACAGTATGAATGTTGACTCATACCATGTTGACTAAGCTAGGTTGACCGAACTTTGACCGTGAATATATTTCAATCTGTAACTCCTTTTGATGAGTCATTTATGTCGTTGGAAATCTTGCGACGTGCTCTTCACGATGATGCCACTTTCATTGAGTTTTGAGTACTTTTAATTTTTTCCCTTTCTCTATCTGTTGAGGCCATTCTAAGCTTCCTAAGTTGCTTCTGCGAATTATGAGTTGTCCTTAGTCTTCTTTGGATCATTTTTCGATCACGCCTTCCCACTGAGAGTTGTTTGGACCACCAAAAGATTTCATCAATCAACAAATAAGTGAGGGAAGAGTTCCCTCACCTTGTCCTTCTCAATCCACTTTGTCTTGCTTTGATGTGTTCCCTTTAAGCCTACTTGAAGATAATCAACATCACCCCTGCGTAAAGTATTCGTCCTTCTATCCAAGATGATATTTTCCTTTAACTCATCCAAGTACTTAGAAGAAACTCATCAACTGAAGGTATTGAAACTTCCTCATCCTGATCCATGATCATGGGAGGCTCAAAAAGTTTTCAAGTTCTCTACATTTACAACTGAGTAGATATGCATACAAGGTGGAAGATCTAGATGAAAAGCATGTTAAAAATAATTAAAAAATACCTAGGTAAGTGTTTATCATCACCTAGGCGCCTAAGGGGTGAGAAAGTGCCTAATGTGGACCCTAGTCATTTAATTTGTGAGATGCAAATTAAAAGGTGACTTTTTGAGACTTAGGGAAAGTGGGTGAATAAAGTGATTTTATCCCCACCATTGATCTCGTCTAATCTCAACCATTAGATGCGATGACTCTTGAGATTCCCTCATGAGGTCGATTAGGGAAAGGAGGGCACACCCATTGTTGGGTTGTTGAGACATTTTTGAGAGAGCAAGAGCAGAAATTCGAGTTGGAGAAAGAGGCTATTTTTGCAAAGCTAGGGCATGCATTCCAAGGATGGAAACTAGCATGGAAATCGAGGTAGGAGGTACAACATTAACAACAGGCTGTATAGTACGGATTTCAGGATTCCGCACAACTTTTGTTGGCACATAAATCGAGGAAGAGGTGAAACAGTAAATTATGTTTGTACAGTACAAATTTCACAGTCTGTACGACTGAGTTTTTGGGCACATAAATCGAGGAGGGTACAGCCAGCTGACATAGGTCGTACTATATGGATTTTCACAATCTGTACAATGATTTGCTGCACATAAATTGAGGTAAATTTATGTGTGTGATTTATGGGAGTTTGGCACGGTTTTCAAAGAGGTTGTACAATCATTTATTACCCATATTTTTGTTGTTGTTGTTGGCACAAATTCCAAGGCATTCGTACATCTAGTTAGAGGCACAAATATCAAGGAGTAGACCTGTACTTTGGTGCAAAAAATTCTAGCTTGAATTTTGAGGAGTTTGGCTCAGAACTTGTGTGAAGACTTGGCACGATTTTTGAGATAAGTTTGTCATTAAATTTCTGAAGATGAATATGCGGTAACAGAATTTCTCTAAAGCTCACAAATAATAAAAACTTCCTCTCTCACTGGTTTTCCCCTTGTGGGTGTTTCCAGGGTCGTTGTTAGACCAAAAACCTCTTTGTTATTTTCTAAGTTTAATGTGTTGCTGATATATTTTATTTCTGCATTAAAATGGTGTTCAGAATCCTCATGTTTCAGTTCTGAAATTTTATTTTGTGCTGAGTTTAATTGGATATCATAAATCTGGGTTTGGGCATCAAACATTGGCTGAAAAATCAGCGAGACTGAAACTGGGTTGGGGTCTGAAATTTTACATGGTATTAGAGCTAAGTTAAAGAGAAGCAGAAATATTTCAGCAAGTCAGAAAACTGGGACAACAATCACTTTACCGGACAAAATTTTGAATTTTTCATTTTCAGCAAAAAGGGGTCAATGGCTACAGGTTTGAGGGTTGAGGACAGACTTGATGGGGCAACATATTTTGGTTCTTGTAAAGAGAGGATGATCTTGTTGTTGCAATAAAATGAGTTGTGGGACATTGTTGAAAATACCACAACACATCATGTGGTTGTACCTACTGATGCTACTCTTCTTGCAACATACAGTAAGAAGAGTATCAAGGCTAAGAGGATTATTCTTGATGCCATAAAGGACCATTTGATTCCTCACTTGACCGGGAATACAAATGCCTATGAGATGTGGGATTCTTTGACAAATTTGTACGAGAGTACAAATGAAAACCAGAAGATGGTTTTGAGTGAAAATTTGAAGAGCATTAAAATGACCAAGGATGAAAATGTGATCACATATCTTACCAAGTTGACATAGGTGAGAGATGAGCTTAGAGTTGTGGGGGAGTCCATAGTTGACAGTGAGATTGTGAGGACAACATTGAATGGATTTTCCAAACAATGGGATGTTTTTGTTGAAGGCATTGTGTCTAGGGAGAAGCTTCTCAATTGGGAACGTCTTTGGGATGACTTTGTTCAGGAGGAGACCCGGAGAGGTTATGTACATGGAAATTCATCTACAAGTCATGATGAGGAGAATGTGGCTCTTTCTACCAAAAGAAAGAAGAAGTTCAAAAGGGGTCCTAAGGGAGGAAACAAACTGAAGGGTGAAGGGGAGAAGGACATGAGAAAATTCAAGTGCTTTGCATGCCACAAGTTTGGGCACTATGCAGGTCAGTGCCCGAACAAGAAGAAGAAACAAACAACAGCTTCAACAGCGTTGGAAGAGTTCTCCACCAAGTTTGACAAGTAATTTTCCTTGGTTGTGTGTCTTTCCATGAGGACCACTCATTTAGATATGTGGTATATTTATAGTGGTGCCTCCCTCCATATGATAGGGGCTCGTGAGAACTTGAAAAATATTACTCAAATTGGTGATGTTGAGGTGGTGCTTGGAGATGACCGGGTGGTCAAGGCAGTTGGTTGTGGGACAATATCATTTCAGAGGGAGTCTTTGCCTCCCATGTTGTTGAGAGAGGTCCTATATGTTCTGGGCTTGAAGAAGAACTTACTGTCAGTTTCTGCTATTGAGGAGAGGGGCTATGAGGTGTTGTTCCATGATGGGAAGGTGCCCCTTTTCCCCAAGGGGTCTAGTATCATGTCAACCAAAGTGATTGGGACTAGACATGAGAATATGTACAAGGTTATGTTCCAGATAGCGAGAGCATTGATTCATACTACCAGCAACAGTGACCTATGTTAGCTATGGCACAAGAGGATGGCACATTTTCACCATGGGGCTTTGAGGGTAGTGAGGGAGATTGTGACTGGAGTTCCAGATTTTAGTACAGAGCACCAGGAGTTCTGCAAGGGGTGTGCTTTGGAAAAGTACACCAAGACTGCTTTTCCTAGCAGTGACAATAAAGCAGCAGGTATCTTTGATCTTATTCATTGTGATGTATGTGGCACGATGTCTTCGACATCGTTGAATGGTTGTTTATACTATGTTATATTCATTGATGAATTCTCATGGAAGTCTTGGATTTTCTTCATGAAGACCAAAGGACAGGTCTTCAATCGGTTCCAAGAGTTCAAAGCTCTTGTGGAGAATCATACAGGGAAGAAAATCAGAGTTCTAAGGACATATAATGGGGATGAGTATACCTCAAAGGAGTTCATGGAATTTTGTGCAAGAGAGGGAATCGGGAGAGATTTGATTGTTCCTTACAACCCATAGAAGAATGGGGCTGCTGAGAGGAAGAAAGGGCCATTGTTGGGGCTGCGAGAGTCATGCTACATGATTAGGGGATGCCACTATTTATTTGGGTTGATGCATGCTACACTGTATTTTATATGCAGAACATGAGTCCACACGGGGCTGTGGGGAACATGACTCTTGAGGAGGATTTTTCTTGAAGAAGCCTGAGGTGGGGCACTTTTGGATTTTTGGGTGCATCACATATTCACATGTCCCTTATGAGAAGAGGAAAAAGATAGATCCCACGATAGAGAGAGGGATATTTGTTGGGTATAGCGATACTTCAAAGGCTTTTTGTATATAACTTCCTTCCTTGAGGAAGACAATGTTGAGGAGGGATGGGATATTTGAGGAGAGCAAATCTTTTAGGAAGTCATAAGGGACAGAGAGGGGTGAGGAGTCGTCACCTCAGATTTAGGTGAGTCCATAGCAGACGACAGTGACACAGAATTTGGGGCCACCATTTTCGGTGACGACTGGTCCACAGGTGACAGCGCCACATATTTCAGGATCGCAAGCTACTAGTCCATAGGTTTCAGGATCGGGTACTCCAGAGTCTACTTCAGGATCACAGTCTTCAAGAGATGGGGTTGAGTAGGGAAAGTCCCCTCCACGGGACACTAATTGAGAGAGGAGGAAGCCCAAGTGGCTTCAAGATACCTTGAGGGAGGCACAAGGTTCATTGGGGAATCCCAGGCAGGTTGTGAGAGAGAGTAATCCTCTTGAGAGGTTTTGCAGCTACATCGTGATGGTGAGCAGTATTCGAGAGTCTGAGCCTTCCACTTTTGAGGAGGCTACTGGTAGACAGGTTTGGAGAGATTCCATGATGGAAGAGTACAATTCCATCATGAAGAATGATGTCTGGGAACTTTTTAATAGACCTGAGGGGAAGTCAGTGGTGAATTATGGGTGGCTCTATAAACTCAAACATGTTGTTGATGGAAGAATTGAGAAGTACAAAGCCCACTTTATGGCTCGAGGGTTTTCATAGGTTGAGGGAGTTGACTATGATGAGACCTTTGCGTTGGTCACTAGATATACCTCGATCAGGTTAGTGATTTCCATTGCAGCAAAGATGGGTTGGAAGATCCACCAGATGGATGTGAAGAACGCATTTCTGAATGGTCTTATACAGGAGGAGATGTATATTGAGAAGTCATTGGTATTTTAGGTGCATGGGAGAGAGTCTCATATGTGTATACTGAACAAGGCATTGTATGGGCTGAAACAAGCTCCTAGAGATTGGTATTCAAGGATTGATGCTTATTTGCAGCAGTAGGTCTTTGAGAAGAGTGAGGCAAATCCCAACCTATATTACATTGTGGTTGTTGAGGATCCTCTCATTCTCTTTCTATATGTGGATGATATTTTCATTACAAGGGGATAGAGACTCATCATTGGCTACAAGGAGAGCCTTGCTTCAGAGTTTGAGATGACTGATATTGGACTTATGCACTATTTTTGGGGATTGGAGGTTTGGCAGGATACTAGAAACATCTTCTTGGGACAAGGGAAGTATGTGTGTGAAATTCTGAGGAGACTTCAGATGGAGGATATTAGGCCCATGACCACTCCCATGATTACCAAGTGGAAGAAGCTTCATTATTCTAAGTCACAATTGGTGGATTCCACTTTATATTGTCAGTTGATCGGGTCATTGATGTATTTGGTCAATATCAGGCCAGATATTTGTTGTGTTGTCAACACTCTCAATCAATTCATGGTGGAGCCTAGGAGAGTGCACTGGGTGGTAGAAAAAAGTGTTCTCAAGTATCTTTGTGGTTCGGTAGATTATGGTCTGGACTATCATAGAGGAGACGGAGTTTGTCTGGTTGGATATACAAATTCAGATTGGGCAGGATGTGTCAGTGACCGGAAGAGTACTTCAGGGTGTTGTTTTGGATTGGGCTCAGTAGTTGTGTCTTGATTCAGTCTGAAGCAAAAGTCAGTGGCATTGAGTTCTACAGAGGCTGAGTATATGGCTTGCAGTCAGTCCAGTTGTGAGTCCCTTTGGCTTCGCAAGTTGTTGGTGGGATTGTTTGGTGTGCAGTTGATGCCTACCTTGATTTACTGCGATAATCAGAGTTGCATTAAACTCTCGGAGAATCCAGTTTTTTATGACAGGTCTAAGCATATCGAGATTTGTTATCACTTCATATGTGACTATGTTCAAAGAGGAGTAGTGGAGCTATATTAAATATCTACAAAAGAGCAGGTTGCAGACATAATCACCAAAGAATTAGGTAGAGGCAAGTTTGTATTTTTCAGGGACAAACTTGGAGTGGTGAGTAACACTTTCCTCGGTAAGGAGTGTTAAAAATAATTAAAAAATACCTAGGAAAGTGTTTCTCATCACCTAGGCGCATAAGTGGTGAGAAAGTGCCTAATGTGGACCCTAGTCATTTAATTTGTGATAAGCAAATTAAAAGGTGACTTTTTGAGACTTAGGGAAACTGGGTGAATAAAGTGATTGTATCCCCATCGATGATCTCGTCTAATCTCAACCGTTAGATGAGATGACTTTTGAGATTCCATCATGAGGTCGATTAGGGTAAGGATGGCACACCCATTGTTGGGTTTTTGAGACATTTTTGAGAGAGCAAGAGAAGAAATTTGAGTTGGAGAAAAAGGTTATTTTTGCAGAGCTAGGGAAAAAATTCCAAGGTTGGAAACTAGAATGGAAATCAATGCAATAGGTACAACATTAACAGCAGGTTGTACAGCACGTATTTCAGGAGTCCGTACAACTTTTGTTGGCATGGAAATCGAGGAAGAGTCACAACATTAAATTCTAGTCATACAGTACGGATTTCACAGTTCGTACAGCTGAGTTTTTGGGAAAATAAATTGAGGGGGGTACAACTAGATGACACAGGCAGTACCATACAGATTTTCCCAGTTCATACTGTCGATTTACTACATAGAAATCGAGGTAAATTTATTTCTGTGATTTATGGGAGTTTGGCATGATTTTCAAGGAGGTCGTACAGTCATTTATTACCCAAGTTTTTGCTATTGTTGTGGGCATGAATTTCGAGGCATCTGTAAAGCCAGTTAGAGGCACAAATATCGAGGAGCAGACCTATACTTTGGTGCAGAAAATTCTGGCATGAATTTTGAGGAGTTTGGCTCAGAACATGTGTGAAGACTTGGCACAGTTTTCGAGATAAGTTTTTCATTAAATTTATGAATATGAATATGTTGTAATAAAATTTCTATAAAGCTCACAAATAATAAAAACTCCCTCTCTCACTGGTTTTCCCCTTGTGGGTTTTTCCAAGGTCATTGTTAGACCAAAAATCTATGTGTTATTTTCTGAGTTTAATGTGTTGCTGATATATTTTATTTCTGCGTTAAAACAATGTTCGGAATCCTCATGTTTCGGTTCTGAAAATTTATTTTGTGTTGAGTTTAATTCGTTGTCATAAATCTGGGTTTGGGCATTAAACATTTGCTGAAAAATCAGCGAGACTGAAACTGGGTCGGGCTTTGAAATTTTACAAAGCATCGGTACCACTTTTCTCCAAAATAGTGAAAGGGATTGAGTTTCTTGCCTTCACCCTTCAATCTTTCCTTGTTGATGTGAATCCACACCTGGTCTCCAACCTAGAATTGATGATCAACCTTGTGTTTGTCATGCTGATATTTATACTATGCTTGAATTTTATCCAATTGTTCCCTGACTGCTTAGTGTACCTATTGGATCCTCTGGATGAACTTGCGGGCTTTGTATTCATTTATTTCTTCATTTGAATTAGCATCTCTCCCATACATCAAGTCCAAATGAAATTTAGGTAGGTACCCAAAACATGTCTCAAAAGGAGAACATTAAGTGGAGGAATGTAAGGCTTGATTGTAAGCATGTTGTACATAGGGTATATGTTCATCCCATACTTTGGGATGCTTGCTATAGTAGCCTCGAAGCAAATGTACCATTGTTCGGTTAATAACCTTTGTCTGTCCATTGGTCTGTGGATGGAAATCAGTGCTCCTCTTCAACTTGGTGTCCATCATTCTCCACAAGCTTGTCCAAAAATCCCCAAGGAATTGAGTATCTCCATCTGAGATAATGGACGTGGGTAACCCAAAGTGAACCCAAACATACTGAAAGAAGAGATTAGTATTCTTCTCAGCAATGATCTGATTTTTACATGGAATTAAGATATACATATTGTTGAACCTATCCACTACAACATACAAATAGTCATGACCCCTTTTCGACATTGGTAAACCCCCTACAAAACCCATGGAGATACTTTCCCATGGATGGGATGGAACAAGTAGTGGTGAGTATAGCTCTAGTTTTCTATTAGTGGGCTTACAAGTAGAACACATAACACACCCGTTTACATATTTAGTTACAATTGCTTTCATTTGAGGCCAGTAACAAAACCTCTACAAATGAGCCATAGTTTTTCCTACCCCAAAATTCCCAGACAGAAGAGAAGTGTGAGATTCTCGTATTACATGGACTCATTCACTTGTAGGAATACATATATTTCCAAGATGGTAGAGTAGTTTTCCCTACATAAAATATTTCTCTACCTGTGCACCATGGCTTAGCTTCTCATATACTTCCTTAAAATCTTCATCAATGGCATATTGTTCCACATAGCTACCATGAGATAAAGAATAATTCTTCAAAATAATAGAAGCAACAATAGGAGGTCTAGAAAGCATATCAGCTACCTTGTTACTTGTACCATTTTTGTACTTGATTACCAAATGAACTTGTTGTAGGAAACCCATCCACCTGTATTGTCGAGATTGTTGCAGTTTGGTTTGTTCTTGGAGATACTGTAAGGGTTGATGATATATATGTATGATTGTTTCCTTCCCTAACAAGCAGTGTTTCCATTTCTTTACGCTTTGAACTAATGCATACAACTCTTTATCATATGTAGGATAGTTAACAGAAGCTTGGTTAAAAGTTTTAGAGTGGTAACAGATAGGCTTATGATATTACATCAATACTGCACCCATGGTGTATCCGCTGGAATTTGTCTTGATCTCAAAGGGTTGTTGAAGATTTAGTCATGCTAATATTGGTGCGGTACTGATCTTTTCCTTCAAAGTGTTGAAAGCTTTTTGTTTCTTTCCTCCCCACTGAAAAATGTTCTTCACACTAGTTAAGGCATGCAAAGGAGATTCTATAAAGGAGAAGTTTGAAATGAACCTCCTCCAATACTAGACTGCACCTAAAAAGCTATGTATCTCAGTTACACTTTTGGGCTTAGGCCAATTTACAATTACATCAATCTTGGAAGGATAAATTTTCAATTGTCCTCCTCCTACAATATGAACTAAGTACACAAGAGTAGTCTTACCAAATTCACATTTGGACAATTTTACATACAAATTTTCCTTTTGCAAAGTATCCAATACTTGCTTTACATGTCTAACATGTTCATCCCAAGTCCCGCTAAATATAAGAATTTCGTCTAAATATACAATCACAAAATCATCTAGAAAAGTCTTGAACGCATCATTCATCACATGCATGAAGGTTGTGGGAGCATTACAAAGCCCAAACGACATAACTAACCACAAAAACAATCCATGTTTGGTTTTAAAGGAAGTCTTCCATGCATCTTGTTCTACAACCTTGACCTGATGGTATCCATTACGCAAATCCAACTTAGTGAAATAAACAACATTCTTTAACTGGTCAAGTAAATAATCTATACGAGGAAGAGGGAATCGATTTTTCACTGTGATTTTATTTAAGGCTCGGTAATCGACACACATTCACCATGTGCCATCTTTCTTTGGCACCATCACGATTGGAGAACCACAAGGAGATGAGTTGGGCCTGATGACCCATTGATCCAACAAGCCTTGAACTTGCTTCTTGATCTCTGTCATCTCTACAAATGATATCTTGTACATGCCCACATTAGGAAGAGGATAATCCTGTTGAATATGTATTTCATGTTGGATTTCCCTCTTAGGGGGTAATCCATCTGGTTCCTGTAAAATATCATCATACTTAGAAACAATATCAATTAATTATTTCTTATGAAAAGGATCACATCCTTGGAAAGCATCAGATGTTCTGACATCTTTCTCCCTTATGAATAGGAGTACACATATCTTATTAGTGTTTACGAGTCTCTTCATTTGTCTTGCACTAACAAGTGTTGTGTTTACCCTCATGTTGTGAGCTCTAACAATATATTCCACTCCCCCCATAGTAAGGTGGTATTTGTTCTCATGAAGAAAAAAGACTACTTTTCTATCATAAATATAAGGACTCCCCAACAGTATGCCACATATATCAAGTGATACAACATCCAAATCCACTTCATCAATCAACTTTGAAGCAATAGAAAATTTGACCAGTATTAAATTATGGTCGTATAGTACGGATTTCACTGTCCGTACAACTAAGTTTTTGGGCACAAAAATCGAGGATGGTACATCCAACTGACACATGTCATACCGTATAGATTTTCACAATCTGTACAGTCGATTTATTGCACAGAAATCGAGGTAAATTTATGTGTGTGATTTCTAGGAGTTTGGCACAATTTTCAAGGAGTTCGTACAATCATTTATTACCCATATTTTTTCTACTATTGTTGGCACGAATTTTGATGCATCCGTACATCCAGTTAGAGGCACAAATATCAAAGAGCAGACTTGTACTTTGGTGTAGAAAATGATGGCACAAATTTTGAAGAGTTTGGCTCAGAACTTGTGTGAAGACTTGGCACAGTTTTCGAGATAAGTTTTTCATTAAATTTATGACGATGAATATGTTGTAACATAATTTATCTGAAGCTCACAAATAGTAAAAACTCTCTCTCTCTGGTTTTCCCCTTGTGGGTTTTTCCAGGGTCGTTGTTAGACCAAAAATCTCTGTGTTATTTTCTGAGTTTAATGTGTTGTTGATATATTTTATTGTTGCGTTAAAACAATGTGCAGAATCCTCATGTTTCAGTTCTGAAAATTTATTTGGTGTTGAGTTTAATTGGCTGTCATAAATTTGGGTTTGGGCATTAAACATTGGCTGAAAAATCAGCGAGACTGAAACTGGGTTGGGGTCTGAAATTTTACAAAGCATTGGTACCACCTTTCTCCAAAATAATGAAGGGTCCATAACGAATGGGCTTGATTTTCTTGCCTTCACCCTTCAATATTTCCTTGTTGATGTAAAGCCACACCTAGTCTCAAACCTAGAACTGATGATCAACCTTTTGTTTGTCATGATGATCTTTATATTGTGATTGAATTTTCTCCAGTTGTTCCCTGACTGCTTGGTGTACCTGTTGGATCCTCTGGATGAACTTATGGGATCTATATTCATTTATTTCTTCATTTGAATTGGCATCTCTCCCATACATCAAGTCCAAATGAACTTTAGGTAGGTACCCAAAACATGTCTCAAAATGAGAACACTAAGTGGGGGAATGTAAGGCTTGATTGTAAGCATGGTGTACATAGGGTATATGTTCATCCCATACTTTGGGATGCTTGCTACAATAGCCTCAAAGCAAATGTATCATTGTTTGGTTAACAACCTCTGTCTATCTGTTGGTTCGTGGATGGAAAGCAGTGCTCCTCTTCAACTTGGTGTCCATCATTCTCCAAAAGCTTGTCCAAAAATCCCCAAGGAATTGAGTATCTTGATCTGAGATAATGGATGTGGGTAAACCAACGTGAACCCAAACATACTGAAAGAAGAGATTAGTAGTCTTCTCAGTAGTGATCTGCTTTTTACATGGAATTAAGATACACATATTTTTGAACTATCCACTACAACATAAAAATAGTCATGACCCCTTTTCGACATTGGTAAACCCCCTACAAAATCCATTGTGATACTTTCCCATGGATGGGATGGAACAGGTAGTGGTGAGTATAGCCCCAGTTTTCTATTAGTGGGCTTACAAGTAGAACACATAACACACCCGTTTACATATTTAGTTACAATTTCTTTCATTTGAGGCCAATAAGAAAACCTCTACAAGTGAGCCATAGTTTTTCCTACCCCAAAATTCCTAAACACAAGAGAAGTGTGAGTTTTTCGTATTACATGGACTCGTTCACTTGTAGGAATACATATATTTCCAAGATGGTAGAGTAGTTTTCCCTTCAGACAATAGTTCTCTACATGTTCACCATGGGTTAGCTTCTCATATACTTCTTTAAAATCTTCATCAATGGCATATTGTTCCACATAGATACCATGAGATAAAGAAGCATTCTTCAAAATAATAGAAGTAACAATAGGAGGTCTATAAATCATATCAACTACCTTGTTACTTGTACCATTTTTGTACTTGATTACCAAATGAAATTGTTGTAGGAAACCCATCCACCTATAATGTCGAGATTGTTGCAGTTTGGTTTGTGCTTGGAGATACTATAAGGGTTGATGATCTGTATGTATGATTGTTTCCTTCCCTAACAAGCAGTGTTTCCATTTGTTTACGCTTTGAACTAATGCATACAACTCTTTATCATATGTAGGATAGTTAACAACAGCTTGGTTAAAAGTTTCAGAGTGGTAACAAATAGGCTTACGATATTACATCAATACTACACCCATGGCATATCCGCTGGAATCTGTCTTGATCTCAAAGGGTTGTTGAAGATTCGGTCGTGCTAATACTAGTGTGGTACTGATATTTTCCTTCAAAGTGTTGAAAGATTTTTTTTGCTTTCCTCCCCACTGAAACGTGTTCTTCACACTGGTTAAGGCATGCAAAGGAGATGCTATAAAGGAAAAGTTTGAAATGAACCTCCTCCAATACTGGAATACACCTAAGAATCTTTGTATCTCAGTTACACTTTTGGGCTTAGGCCAATTTACAATTACATCAATTTTGGAAGGATCAATGTTTAATTTTCCTCCTCCTACAATATGACCTAAGTACACAAGTATAGTCTTACCAAATTAACATTTAGACAATTTTACATACAAATTTTCCCTTTGCAAAGTATCCAATACTTGCTTTACATGCCTCACATGTTCATCCCAAGTCCAACTAAATATAATAATTTCGTCTAAATATACAATCACAAAATCATCTAGAAAAGGACTGAATACATCAGTCATCACACGCATGAAGGTTGCGAGAGAATTACAAAGCCCAAACGACATAACTAACCACAAAACAATCCCTGTTTGGTTTTAAAGGAAGTCTTCCATGCATCATGTTCTGCAGCCATGATCTGATGGTATCCACTGTGAAAATCCAACTTAGTGAAATAAACAACATTCTTTAACTGATCAAGTAAATAATCTATACGAGGAAGAGGGAATCAATTTTTCACTGTGATTTTATTTAAGGCCCGATAATCGACACACATTCACCATGTGCCATCTTTCTTTGGCACCATCACGATCGGAGAACCACAAGGAGATGAGTTTGGCCTGATGACCCCTTGATCCAACAAGCCTTGAACTTTCTTATTGATCTTTGTCATCTCTGCAACTGACATCTTGTACATGCCCACATTAGGAAGAGGATAATATTGTTGAATATGTATTTCATGTTGGATTTCCCTCTTAGGGGGTAATCCATCTGGTTCCTGGAAAATATCATCATACTTAGAAACAATATCAATTAATTCTTTCTTATGAGAAGGATCACATCCTTGGAAAGCATCGGATGTTTCGACATCTTTCTCCCTTATGACCATGAGTACATATCTCTTATTAGTGTTTATGAGTCTCATCATTTGTCCTGCACTAACAAGTGTTGTGTTTACCCTCATGTTGTGATCTCTAACAATAAATTCCACTCCCCCCTTAGTAAGGTGGTATTTGTTCTCATAAAGAATCAAGACTACCTTTATATCATAAAGATAAGGACTCCCCAATAGTATGCCACATATATCAAGTGATACAACATCCAAATCCACTTCATCAATCAACTTTGAAGCAATAGCAAATCTGACCCTACATTGTTTGGTGACATTAAGTTTTTCTTTATCAAATATCCAACCAAGAGGATAAGGCTTTGGATGTGGTTTTGTTTCAAGACCCATCTTTTTGACAAGTGCTTCAGATATCAAGTTTACTTGGGAACCCAGATCAAATAATGTATCTATTTTAGTATGTTTAGATAAAACTCTTATATGAAATAATTCATTCCTCTTTCATTCATCATCATGAGATTCATTATTGGAATTTGAATTAGCAGGAAGGGAATATTTACCTTGTACTCCAGCCGTTGTGATCTTTCCTTCGTCTCTTGAATAGGAACCAAGATCTTGTTGCATTGTAGCAATTGTTTTTGTCTTCCTCTTTCCAGTGAATTGTTTTGGTCTCTTCTCTGGATGTAGTTTCCAGTAGTGTTCATCATCGTGACCACTTTTATTGCAATGAGTGCAAGATGGATTTCCTTCTTCTCTCTTTACCATGGAGGTCTTCTTGTCCTTCCTTTTCAACTTATTAAATCGCTTATGTGGGAGATTGGAAGGTTTCTTTGTGGGATGTTCTTGAACATGCTTTCCCCTGTTCTCAAGGTGAGTGGCTTGCACACAAACTTTTTCAAGACTGTTGGGGTTAAAAAATAGTAAAGTATGATGAATACAACTGTGAAGTGTGCCAATATACTTCATTAAAGTTTCATAAGAATCCAAAGGAATGTTTAATGCAAGAGCTTTCTTCCTAAATTCTTCTGTGAAACTTTGTATAGTTTGACCTTTACTTTGTCTTAAAGTTTTCCATTCCATCATTGCTTTATGTAAATAACCTGATGGATAAAATTGCTTCCTTATCATTGATTTAAATTTTGACCATGAGGAAAGAAGATTACCACACATACTTTTGTCCTGAAGTTTTATCTACCACCATACGAGAGCGGTGCCTTCCAACTGAAGAGAAGCCAATTTCACTTTAACTTCCTCTTCATCAATCTGTTATACATGAAAATATACTTCAACCTGTCAGATCCAATTATCTATCTTTTCAGGATTAGCATCTCCATTAAACATAGGTAAAGAAAATTTGATATCAATCTTTAATAATGATTTCTTAAAAGAGGCTTTATGGCTAGAATGATGAGAATGGTTAGAATGCTCAGAGGAATAAGATCTAGAACTTGATGGTGAAGATGGAGGCTCGGGAGGGTCTCCTCCATCCCCTTGATTTACCGAAGCATCATCATCATCTTGTGCTTCCGTGTTCTTCCCTTTATTCTTCATCCTCTTCTCATAGTCTCCATACATTTGTACCACCATTTATGACATGAGATAAAACACCATATGGAATTTTTTCTCATGTTCATCACACTTGTCCTCTTCTGCCATTTTCTTCCTTCGGGATGCACGACCAACTTCAAGATTGAAAGTCTTGAGATTTCCTTCACCCTGTTTATTCTTCTCTCTAGTAAGCATTCACACTCAACAATTCATATCAAAGATGATTGCTCTGATACCAACAATGTCCGGGATCTTTTCATCGAAGTGACTTATAAAGAATTGTATTAAATGAGCATAAATTAAAGTGCACCATTAAAGAAGAAAAATATCAATAATTAAGAGACATAAGTATCAAATATGAACACAAAACTTGATAATAGATTTCATCCTTGGTGGACTACGTCTTTGGGTCCTGCTCTCAAATGGGTAGGCCTTTTTATTAACTCAACAAAAGAATTTGGCAAAATACATAAGTATACATCATTATGAAATTAAGCTGCAGAAGATTTGCTCAAATCAGAAAACATACAACACCATCGAATTCATGGCATTAAATTACCCAAAAATGTTTGTCTCCATGCCTCAATCCGAATATGGCACTCTTAGGCCTAAGATAAATTTTATCTCGATTTTTGTGCCCTGCAACCTGCAATTAATTCCAAAACAATGCCTTAAAAATTGTGCCCATCCATATCATCACGTGCCTCTCCTTGTGGTCTGGTGGATTTCAACTTTTAAATAATAATTGCAGGCATTGTAAACAATGGTGCCCTTTGGCCTATTGGTTGGCGGAGCTATAGTTAAGGCGTATACAATGGGGGAGGTCTCGGGGTCAAGCCCGTAGGCCTCCCCTTTTGGGTGTTTGTTATAACTTATATATACATATATAAATGAATATAGTGGTTTCACCAAATTTGGAGGTGGTTTATATTGGACTGTTGGGCCACCAGATCTGGCGGGGCTCCGCCAGATCTGGCGGACCTGCCATTTTTTTATTTTTGAATTTCGGTTCTCGAGCCCTCATTAGGGATTTTCGCACTACCACATGGCCCAATCATGATCCAACCATTGGTCCATGCCAACCACCTATACAGTCACCTTCCACATCATCCTGCCATGTCATTATGCCATGTGGTTGTATAGACTACCACGTGGCACTTTTTCATTGGTCCACGGATCGACCCAAAAAAGATAAAAACGAGTGACATGTGGAAGCCTATGGTTTTGTCACATCACCATGCCGATGTCAGCATGACATGTGTCACCTCTTATGTGTGCCACTTACACTATATGGATGTTGATGTCATTCATACTGATGTTGACGTCGATAGTACGGATGTTGACTCATCCCCTACTGATTGGGCTAGGTTAACCAAAATTTGACCATGAATATCATTCGATTTGTAACTCCCTTTGACGGGACATTTACGTCGTTGTAAATATTGTGATGCACTCTTCGGGATGATGCCACTTTCATTGAGTTTTGAGGACTTTGAATTTTTTCCCTTTCTCTGTCTATTGAGGTCATTCTGAGCTTCCTGAGTTGCTTCTATGAATTTTGAGTTTTCTTTAGTCTTCTCTAGATCCATTTTGGATCAGAATGACACCCAAAAGTCATAATATCGGGATTGGAAATAGTACAAGATCAAGAAAAATCTATAGGAAAAAAGGAAGATGGAAGATACAGGAAGGTTTGGAGAAGAAATGAGAAACAAGAAGAATTGGCGAATAAATACTAGGTCCCATAGATCGTAGAATTGGAAGTAGTACGAGAAATAAAATAAGAACAGGTGAATAAAGAATAGGCCCGAGACATTGTACTTTTAGGAATTGAAGTGCGAGATCATGAAGAAAGGAAGAAGTCAGAGTTCAAATATATGATGAGTCTATAGAGGAAGAGGAAGACTACTCTGCATTAGGGTGGATTCTTCTATTTTTATGAGCCATTCGACTTGGATACTCCTGATAAATATGAATATTGAACAGGGGGAGTCAATGTTGTAGCACTACATATCAGAGAACCATGCTTTGAGAAGTTTGAAGTATTTGTAGAGACATATTGAGAGAAGTTAGATAGCATAACTACAGAATGACAGATGAGTCATCATTATGGACATTTGAGTAGCAGAGTTATGGACAACTTAAGACATATGGACAGAGATGGATACTTAGCAGGTATAGAAAGCTTCGGTCAGGGAAGATACATAACAGTTTATTTACAATCGGAATCATTAGAATCATTTGGTCATGTTATCACTACAAGAAATTCTCCTAGGCTGCAAGTCAGAGATGCCTGGTAACTTAATCTTTTTGGAAACTATTTTCTCAATAATAGGAGTGGGATTGGATCAAGATGATTGTCTTAATATCTGGATTGTATCTTCAAGACAGTCTAACTATATTCATGCAATACAGGGCCTTCAAGAGCTATTTATCATATAGATTTGTATATTCAGTGGATAAGAAAACCAATCAGTTAACCAAAACATACATAAACCATATATATGATGGGTCAACAAACTAGCCAAAGATGCTTATGATTCTTGCTTAATAGTCAAAAGTAAGATGACAGTTACCATAGGACCATTAAACAGAGACAAAAGAACGAATTCAAATCATATGCATAGACAAAGATGAAGGAGGGTCTGACAATAACAAATGAAAGAATCTTGCAGGCTGATATATTAAAGAAAATGTCTTTCATACAAAACAGTAGAAAATAGAACTCAAAATCGAACCAGTAGTTCTTCAAACGTTTTCGGCTTTATAGCCTTTTACAAAACAGTTTTCGAATCCTAGATTATTGGATCCAATCTTTCCAAATATATAAAATCGAATATTGGCCTAGTAAACTAGATCAATTAAACTTCTCAGCCGTTCTTTAAGTCTTCAGATTCTGGGCAGATGTAATAAGCATTCCGAGGTTGTTGGATCTCATATGATATGAGAGGAGTCGAGCTTGATACCTGTAATCTTATCACCTTGTCAATAACTAATCGTTGCTTATCCTTTTTGATCATCTGAAACATCTTCAAAACCAAAACCACCACTTGGTAAAGATGTCATTAATTATCTCCCAACGATTGGAATACTTTCCTAATCCTTTCAGCAAGACAAACTTTGATCTGTGCAAAAACATTAACCTTATGCCCTGCCATTGCTTTCGATAGTTACAGAAACTGGAATTTGTGCTAATTCACTATCGAAAGGACTGCTTTCAGTGGCTAATGAACAATTGATATGTTCGCTTAAGCCACCGAAACCCGAGATAATCAAAATTTCAAAAAGCAACTTGCTTTAACTCAAAAACGCCTTAGGGTTGGTCTTTAGTTTTCTATTTGTTGTTCAAGATTTGTGGGATCAGTGGTTGTTACTGGTTCATTGATTTGAACTGCCACTTCTGCAAGGGTTTCAAGTGAAGCATGAGCTTGATATTTTGATTCCCTTACCTTTTTCCTCAAAGCTCTTACCTTTTTCTTTAAACCTTGGGCCACTCTTCACAAACTGTTATAATCCTTTACAATTTTGTCTTTCTTTTTCTTCTCCTTTATGCTCTCATGGGCTAACCTTTCTAATGTTGAATTGCTTTCTGCGAAGTTTTTTGAGAGGGTTTCATACCTGGTTTTTATTACTCTCTAAAGCACCTCCTGTTCGGCTAGTTGCTTCTTAAGCTTTCTAATCTATTTTGACTTACTTTGTTTTGCTTGTTTGCTAGATGAGACCTCTACAGCTTGGTGATCTTGTTCTTCTTGGGGAGTAGGTGATGTAAGATTCTCATAACTCACTGTATATATGTCTACAAAAACAGAGTTGTCACGTCCTGTGGTAACTGAACCTTCATGCCCTGTTTCCAATTGTTGTTCTTCATCTTCTGAGTCTGAGTATGGGAGATTTAGAATTTTTTTATTCACTGGGATTTCACTAACTTCTTCCTTCTCATGGCTAAAATCCAATTTCTTCTTTTCTTTGACCGACTTAAGGGAAGAAGAGTGTTGATTAACTGGGGTTGGAGAGATATCTCTTCTCCTTCTCTTTCCACTTCTGGGAGTGGAGGATTTTATGGAATGAGAGCTCTTTATGCCCTTTGCTTGAACCTTAGTTTGGAAATCATTCTAGAATAGGAAAAAATTCCATTCCTTACCCTTTCTTTGCAACAGGCTACAGACCAGTAGTTTGATTAAGCTATAATGGAATAATCTTCCTGCCACTTGACTAGGTTTGGCTTTGACTTGATAAGCCATCTTAGATAAAATTTAGTGGAGGAAATAGGGTAGGTTAAGTGGGTATCTTCCTGTAAAATGGTTTATGAGTTTAAAATGATACATCATGACCCTATTGTATCGCCCCTCACATGTTATATAAACCATTATAGCCTTGAGTAATTGTTGCCACTTCTCTTCAAGGAAGGATATAGGGATATCTTTCTTCCAAATTAAATCTTGGTGTTATGGTTTCAGATAAGACCTGAACTCGATATTCTTAATCACAACAGTCTTAAACCATCTTTCTCCAGCTGTTGGAAGCTCAGTAACTTCGGCAATGAGAGCTTCATCAATTTCAAATTTGTCCTGGCCAATGCACGCTTTCTTTCCATCAAAACTCAAAGAAAAATCCTCGGCCACCTATTGATGAAAACTGTCTAATTTTTTAAAGAAATTAAAACATCCTGCATTCTTGAATATTTGGCATACCTCAGGATGAGCTTCCAGATACCCGATATTATTAAGTTCCTTCATGAGTGTCGTTTCTCCTTTCTTCATTTCTCCACAATGTCGTAGCACACCCGTGATCAAAGGAGTAAATTTCGGACTAAGTTATAGTGCATAGGTTCAGAGATAATTGGCTTAGCCAAGCTAGGACTGAGATAAATGAGGGCTCTTTTAGATTGTAGCACTGATTGCAAGGAATGTGGCGAAAAGGCTAATGATGTGCGGGAGTCATGATATTTTTAACTGAAGAGAAAGAGAAGTACAACACCATGACGTTCAATGATATGAGAGATGCGCTCATCAAACAGCAGGATCGGATTTTCTGATTGTGAACGGTTCCCTCGGCAGTACTTTCAGCAACTTATGCAATCATGAAAACAACAAACCCCTTATTTGAAATGTGTGAAATGACATGTCTGGTATTTTGCCTGCATCAACGGTTTCGGTGATTAAATAGCCTTGGATTCCTTTATTTTAGCTCCCGAAAGCTAAGGCTTTCGGTGACTAATGAACAATTGGTATGTTCGCCTAATTCACCGAAACCTGAGATTTGAATTTAATCTGACACGGACTAGACGAACTTCTGTCCAAAACTTATTACATGAGTAAAGTTTTTAAAAAGTACCTCTAAAAATTTGAAAAAGTATTTTTCCAACTGACACTCTATCACCTAAAAAGCAAAATCTTAATCAATTTATTTGAGGAGATAACATTGGCTCCTATTGGGGATGAAAGCCTCCCTGTGAGGTTTCAAGAACCACAGAACCAATACCTTTCTTGAAAAAAGAAAACTTAAACTATCTACTAGTGTTTCCATTGGGCATGGAGTTATTCTGTAAAAGCAAAGACTAAAAACAAAATTACAATGACCAGGCTTCACAGCCTTAGACAAAATATAGTTTCAGAAATCGCTCGTTGACTGGGCTACCGAACATTTCTTCACCTCCTAGACTTTGCAAAATGAAGGTGTTGTTGTTCTGTAGTTGAGTTATCATGAAAGGACCGCTCCACAAAGAATCAAATTTGTTGTGTTTGCCTTTATCCTGTCTAAGGGCGTCCCATTTCAAAACCCAATCACCAACCTAAAAATTATCTACCTTTGCCTTCCTGTCAAAAGTATCCTTGATCCTCTTTTGATGAGCCTCTGATTTGTCTACCAATTGTTCTCGGATCTGTTGCAGTTCTACCAAATTGAGCATTCTTCTTACCATATTATTTGACTCAGTTTGCTCTTCCTGAAAAAATTTAGCCACTGGTAAAACTAGTTGAACAGGAAAAATGGCATCAATTCCATAGACCAATTTGAATGGAGAGGTTCCTATGGATTTTTTTATAGTTACTCTATCTGCCCACGGAGCAAATTTCAGTTTAGAGTCCCAATTCTTTTTGTTCTCTTCTAACATCTTTCTAATGATTCTGATTAAGCTCTTATTGGATGATTCGACCAGGCCATTACCTTGAGGGTAGTAGGGGGTAGAATGTGCCAATTGGATGCCCATTGATTCAGACATATTGACTAATGCATCGGCTTTGAAAGCTATTGCATTATTTGTTACCGGCCTTTTGAGGCAACCAAATCTGCTCAGGAGGTTTTCATAAAGAAATTTCATGATGACATGATGAGTGGCATTCCTGGTGGGAACTCCCTCTATCCACTTTGTAAAATAATCAGTGGCTACTAAGATCCACTTATGTTGACCACTAGACGAAGGATTAATCTCGCCTATAAAATCTAAACCCCACTGTTGAAAAGGGCCATTCACTACTATAGGTCTTAGGGGCAGATATTTTAGCTGTTGTTTTCCTGTGAATCTTTGACATTTATCACAAGCTTTGACAAAAGCACACACATCTGAGAAAAGAAAAGGCCAATAGTACCCAGCCCTTAGAATTTTATGAAATTTTGTCTTCCAGTAATGGTGACCTCCACAAACACTTGAATGAAACTGATGTATAACTTCCACTATCTCTTCTTTGTCTAAACATCTAAGTAGTAAACCAGCAGGGTCTTTCCAATATAACAGATTGTTGTAAATGCAAAATTTGATGGCTCTGAGCTTAAGGGCTCAAGCTTGAGTCATGCTAAGTTTAGGAGGAACCTCTAGCTTTTGTAAAAAATGAATAATACCTTAGTACCACTCACAAGAAGACAAATGCTTCACTACCTGTTGATTGTCATGTTGTCCTTCTGCTGCCACCTCCGTCTACAAACTCGTTGAATTTTCCCCTATGAAATTTATGTCCAGCAGCTCATGGTTTTCCTTCATTAAAAGCTTAGCAAGGCCTTGGCCTTTTACCAATTTAGTGGGCTTTACTTATATGTCGAACTCGATTAACTTTGCGATCCATTTAGCTCTTTTCCCATCAATATCCGGCTGAGTCAAAACATCCTTCGCGGAGGGTGAAGGAACATATGCAATAACTTTTGCATGGAGGATATAAATTCTGAAAGCTTTTAAAGATTTTATGAGAGCATAGGCTTGTTTTTCAAAAGGATCATACCTTAGTTCAGCATCTCTGAGTGTTTTTTTGAAGAAGGCAACTGAGTCATCCATACTGTCATCATCTTTCTGTAACAAAATTGTTGCCACCGTGTCATAAGAAGCGAAGGAGAAAATATAGAAACTCTTGCTATAATCCGGACTGATTAGAGTCGGGGATTCCATGATAGCTTGTTTGATATCCTGAAATGAATTCCTTGCATTGTTTGTCCATTTTATCTCAGATCCCTTTTTCAATATACATGTTATGTGTTTTACTAGCTCAGCAAAATTTGGAACAAATCTTCTAACAAAATTAATCTTACCGAGCAGAGATTGAATATCCTTTTTCAACCTAGGTAAGGACAGCCTCTGAATTGCTTCCACCCGAGATGGATCAATTTTCACACCTTCTGTTGAAACAATGTGGCCTAGGAGCTTGCCTTTTCTGAGAGCAAAATGGGATTTTTGGGGATTCAATGAAATCCCGAACTACCTGCACTTCAGAAATACTCTTTTTAAATGCTTTAGATGCTCTTCATGACTGATGGAATAAACTGTGATGTCGTCAAGATAGATGAGGACAAACTTGTCCTTCTCACCCATGAAAGCTATATCCATGGCCCTTTGAAAAGTGGCCCCGGCATTCATTAATCCGAATGGAATTTTGGCGTACATGAAGGTACCCCAAGGAGTAGTAAAAAAAGTCTTCTCTTGGTCATCAGGATGGACAGAAATCTGGTTGTAGCCAAAAAAACCATCCAGGAAAGACATAATAGTAGCCCCTAAAATTCTTTGCAGCAAATGTTCCATCTTAGGTAGGGGATAGTTATATTTCTTTGAGCATCTCTTTAAGTTTCTAAATTCCACACATAAGCTGACCTCACCATTTTTCTTTCTCACTATTACTAGATTTGCAATCCATTTAGAGTATCTTAAAGGGATTATGATCTTAGCATCAAGAAGCTTTTTTATTTCTCTTTCAATTACAGGCAAAAGAAGAGGAATGATAGGTCTGAGCTTTTATTTGAAAGGGATGGTGTCCTTTTCAAGTGGGATCTTATGTTGAATGATCTCAGGGTCATAAGTTTTTAGATCAATGTATTTCCAAGCGAAAACATCAGAGAATTCTTTCAAAATTCTACAATATGCGGCCTTATGATCAGCAATCAATTCAAAGGACAGATTTATGAATTTAGGCTGGCTTTAGCTTCCTATGTTGTGCTCATGAACAGCGGGCTATTTTTCCTTCTTATCTAGCTTGTAGGGGACATCGTTATGATCGAATAGCTTTTCAAGAGGTACCAAACCCCGAGGTATATAATTGTTGGGCAGTTGAACAATATCATGTTGACCCAATTTTTGTTTTAGCTTAGGCTTCTGGGATTCCTTTGCATTTTGATTTTGCTAGTCGACATGCATATCAGAAAATTCATCTACCACCTGGAGAAATCTATTAAGTTCATCATCATCTTCAAAAAATTTCCAGTATTTAATATTGTCGGGCAAAGATGGTCTATATTTGACTTGGATTTCATAATTGAACCTGGGAGGCATGGGAGGAATAAACAGACTGGCTGAAATAGCAAGGGAATCTACAAGATGATTCATATCTCTGGGTATATAAGAAATGTCAAAAATGGAAAAAGAATCTCTAATTTTCCATACCTGTTAAGAACCCAATACTGAATACAAAAGAACCACAACAGATATAGAAGAACAATATAGAAAAACAAAACTTTATTATATCAAACCCTTGAGGTAGGGAAACACCATACAATGGATCCTATTATGGAAGGGATCCTCTCATGTTCACTTGCCTCTTTGAGGGGGCATCCTCCTATTGAGCTCCAGCTCCAAATACAATACTTCTCTTCATGTCTCATTACATTGCTTGAACCCCTTTATATAGTGCTACCATCACCTAAGAACATTCTAGAG
>JZKD02S1607567.1:276320-289087 GCA_000966675.3 Picea glauca | reverse complement strand
ATAGCGGACCTTATTTAATAATATAGTGGACCTAGTCCACCTTACATTGAATGACCTCCACTATTATCACTATGGGCCCTCTGGGCCCCCCCACTACCTCTCTAGCTACCTTACAATACCTCATCCCTGTAGGCTTTCAATATGACATGCTTTTCTTGGAAAGTACTGTTTACTTGGTGTATGATGAGATCTGCGTCTCCAAACACCTTTAATCCTTTAATTCCCATCTCCTTAGCTGAATTTAATCCCAATAGAAAGGCCTCATACTCTGCTATATTGTTAGTAGTTTTGAAATCAAGCTTAAAAGACAAATGTATAGCCTCCTTCAAAGGAGAAATCAAAACTACACCTACACCTGCTGAGTCTTTGGTACTAGCACCATCAAAATACATGGTCCAAACTGGAATACCTTTTTCATCAGTTTGTTGTTCAATGGGATTTACAGGCTGCAAAGGAGATAACTGAGAATCATCTATTTGAAGAATACATGAGACAAAGTCTGTGTCTACAGCATAAATAGGATGATTTACATAATTTTTTGCATCACTGATGATGTAGGTAAGTTGATTCTCTCTGTAGAGTCTCTTTAGCTCTCCTCCAAACACTGGGATCATAGCATATGAAAGATCCATCTACAAGTTACCCCCCAACCTTTTTCTCCATGGACGTGACAAGAGGATTCCAAACTTGGGTGGGATATCAGCAACCACGACATCCATTACCATGCTTCTCATTGGCAATTGGGTCAGGTTTATAACAAGGTATTTTATGAGGCCAAGGCATCTGACTTTCCTAGAGTCAAAAGAGAAGAGATCATGATACGGTTCGGTGACCTCAAGCCCAAGTTCGTCCATCACTGCTTTGGGCATAAGATTATGTGATGCTCCTGAATCAAGCAAGCAGCTGTGAAGGATCTTATCATGAACATTTAGGGATATATAGAAAGGAGGACAAGACTCATATCGATCCTCTATCATAGGTCCTATAGTTATTGTTGGCTTGTCATCTTGTAAGTTTACAAAATCAGCAGATGAAGAGGTTTTTGGTTCAAGGGACTTCAGGATGGCAGACTTGAAAATATCGTTCTTCACAATTTCGGTCAATGGCATAGGTATTTTTACTTTCTAAACTTATGATTCGAAATTGAAAGAGTATGATGATTTGTCAGAAGTTTTTACCTCGTTAGAAGGATCTCTGAGGATAAATTTCTCCTTGACTTGGGGCTTAGATTGCTTCTACTGTTGTTTTGCAGAAATGGGGGTCTGCTTTACAGGAGCAACAGGTTGTTTGGCAACAACTTCTCTCTTCTTCACAGGAGCAGCGGGCAATAGTTTAGGAGCATCATTTTTAGATCTTAAATTATAACCTTGTTGATCATCTGTCTGATAGACGGATTATTCAATACTTGCCTCATGAATCTCCTTATCCATTTGGGCTTCTTCATAATCTACTTGTGTCAAAAAGGAGGAATCATTTTCGTCACCAAAATAATTTATATCATCTTCTTCTTCAACTTCATAATGAGGTAGCTATTATTCCTCTTCTAGCATTGCATTTTGGAAGGGGGGTCTGATTCTTTGATCATCAGCTGCATTCTTGTCTCTCTGAAGGATCTAGACCTGTTGATTGTTCCTTCTATAAGTGAAGGCATTGGGATTTCTAGGGACAAAAGCATTTGGCTCTTTTATCCTTGCTAGTTGCTGACTCTGAATCTTCAATTTTGACATTTTAGATGTCAAGTTGTCCAACATCTTGGCCATGTTTTCCATTTTGATATTAGAAGAAGAAGGGGACTCAACAAAAAACTTATTTCTCTCAACTTTTCCTTTGAGTTTCTAAGATGCCATAATATTTTATTCAACTTCGAGAGCCGCATATTGCATTAAAGCAAGTGTGGATGATCTTCTTTCTCTAAGGATTAAACAAAAATCTAGATCAAAAGCAGCAGAAAATGTGATATTTGTTGATGCATCATTTGGCTTGATCTCTGCAGGGATCTTGCCGAACATCCTATTGAATCTTTTGATGAATTCTGAGACCGACTCCCCATTTTCTCTTCTTAGGTTTCTGAATTCATAAATGTAATATAGGAGGTCTCTTCTTTCTCCCCAGTGTTTTAAGAACACCTCATCTAATTTCTCAATTCCTTTCACTGAATTTGTCGATAGTTCTAAGAACCACTTCCTAGCTTGGCCATCCAAACTCTGCAAAAAAACTCTGGTCCACACATCTTCTTCTGAAATATTAATATTTTCAACATAAGCATAAAAGGCTTCTATATGTTCTTCAGCAGTATAATCCCCGGCTCCGGTAAACTTTGGCATATATTTCTGATAATATTTGGTTGGCATGGCAGATAAGGGATTGGGCAACACAAGTGGGGCATATCTATTTGCTAAGATTTGTTCCATATTGTTCAAAGGGACAGCCATGGAAATCTTAGGGGTTGATGCAGAGGAAGGATTTTCAGAAGATGAAGGCTGAGATGGGATGGCTGAGTTTATAAAAAATGGTTGTTTTACTTCACTTTGAGAAAAAAGTTTTGAATTGGGTGGAAAATAATAAGCTTTGTAAAACTAACCGAGAAATAAGGCTAAGATTTCTTCACCCTTAGAGGAAAGATCTTGTAAAATATCTTCGAGAACAAGAAGATTAGTATGAGTATAGAAAACACCCTCTATAGGCTTTGTAGGTGAGGAATTCAAAGAAGTAGAAGAAGAGGATTCTTTTTGCTGAGGGGATCCTATAATTACTTCTTTAAGGTTGGATGTGATATCATGCTCAAAAACAGAGTCTATAACATTAGAGGAAAATAAAGGCTCCTCAACTCTCAAGCTTTCCGATACAATTTCAATTTTCTGAGAACTATGAGTTCAAGCAGCAGGGGATTCAACTAGAGGTTCTTTAGATATGAAAGAAGAAGTGTTGGTCTGGATACCTGGATTTGATGTCTTTGCAGATCTGGAAGCCTGTCTTTGTAAAGATTTTCCCCTACTGATGATCTTCTCAGGGTCTGGAACTGGTGTTGCCAATGGTCCTTCTTGGTTCGCCCTGTTGTGAGCTCTTTTCAAAGCCACTTCGTTCCAATGGAGTCGCCAGATATATGGTTACAACCCAAATGATGTCCAGGCTTTGTCTATCATCAAAGCTGGGTCTATGTCGTCTCCCAAGGAAGTTGAGCTTCAATCTCTTCTCCCCGGCAACAGGGCCAATTTGTTATCACTCCAGGAAACTCTCCTAGGCTGCAAGTCAAAGATGCCTGGTAACTTAATATTTTTGGAAACTATTTTCTCAATAATAGGAGTGGGGTTGGATCAAGATGAATGTCTTAATCTCTAGATTATATCTTCAAGACAGTCTAACTATATTCATGCAATACAAGGCCTTCAAGAGCTATTTATCATATAGATTTGTATAATCAGTGGATAAGAAAACCAATCAGTTAACCAAAACATACATAAACCATATATATGATGGGTCAACAAACTAGCCAAAGATGCTTATGATTCTTGCTTAATAGTCAAAAGTAAGATGACAGTTACCATAGGACCATTCAGCAGAGACAAAAGAACAGATTCAACTCATATGCATAGACAAAGATGAAGGAGGGTCTGACAATAACAAATGAAAGAAGCTTGCAGGCTGATATATTAAAGAAAATGTATTTCAGACAAAACAGTAGAAAATAGAACTCAAAATCGAACCAGTAGTTCCTCAAAAGTTTTCGGCTTTATAGCCTTTTACAAAACAGTTTTCAAATCCTAGATTACTGGATCCAATCTTTCCAACTATAGAAAATTGAATATTGGCCTAGTAAACTAGATCAATTAAACTTTTCAACCGTTCTTTAAGTCTTCAGATTCTGGGCAGGTGTAATAAGCCTTCAGAGGCTGTTGGATCTCATATGATATGAGAGGAGTCGAGCTTGACACCTGTAATCTTATCACCTTGTCAATAACTAATCGTTGCTTATCCTTTTTGGTCATCTGAAACATCTTCAAAACCAAAGCCACCACTTGGTAAATATGTCATTAATTATCTCCCAACGATTGGAATACTTTCCTAATCCTTTGAGCAAGACAAACTTTTATCTATGAAAAAACATTAACCTTCTGCCCTGTCAGTGCTTTCGGTAGTTACGAAAAATGGAATTTGTGCTAATTAACTACCGAAAGGACTTCTTTCAGTGGCTAATGAACAATTGATATGTTCGCCTAAGCCATCGAAACCCGAGATCATTAAAATGTTAAAAAGCAACTTGCTTCAACTCAAAAACGCCTCAGGGTTGGTCTTTAGTTTTTTGTTTGTTGTTCAAGATTTGTGGGATCAGTGGTTGTTATTGGTTCATTGATTTGAACTGCCACTTCTGCAAGGGTTTCAAGTGAAGAATGATCTTGATGTTTTGATTCCCTTACCTTTTTCCTCAAAGCTCTGACCTTTTTCTTTAAACCTTGGGCCACTCTGCACAAATTGTTATAATCCTTTACAATTTTGTCTTTCTTTTTATTCTCCTTTATGCTCTCATGGGCTAACCTTTCTAAGGTTGAATTGTTTTCTGCGAATTTTTTTGAGAGGGTTTCATACCTTGTTTTAATTACTCTCTCAAGCACCTCATGTTTGGCTAGTTGCTTCTTAAGCTTCCTAATCTCTTTTGACTTACTTTGTTTTGCTTGTTTGCTAAATGAGGCCTCTGCAACTTGGAGATCTTGCTCTTCTTGGGGAGTAGGTGATGGAATATTCTCATAACTCGTTGTATATATGTCTACAAAAACAGAGTTGTCACGTCCTGTGGTAACTGAACCTTCATGCCATGTTTCCAATTGTTGTTCTTCATCTTCTGAGTCTGAGTATGGGAGATTTAGAATGTTTTTATTCACTGGGATTTCACTGACTTCTTCCTTCTCATGGATAAAATCCAATTTCTTCTTTTCTTTGACCGACTTAAGGGAAGAAGAAGGTTGATTAACTGGGGTTGGAGAGATAATTCTTCTCCTTCTCTTTCCACTTCTGGGAGTGGAGTATTTTCTGGAATGAGAGCTCTTTCTGCCCTTTGCTTGAACCTCAGTTTGGAAATCATTCCAGAATAGGAAAAAATTCCATTCCTTACCCTTTCTTTGCAACAGGCTACAGACCAGCAGTTTGATTAAGCTATGATGGAATAATCTTCCTGCCACTTGACTGGGTTTGTCTTAGACTTGATAAGCCATCTTAGATGAACTTCGGTCGAGGAAATAGGGTAGGTTAAGTGGGTCTCTTCCTATAAAATGGTTTATGAGTTTAAAATGATACATCATGACCCTGTTGTATCGCCCCTCACATGTTATATAAACCATTATAGCCTTGAGTAACTGTTGCCACTTCTCTTCAAGGAAGGATATAGGGATATCTTTCTTCCAAAGTAAACCCTGGTGTTCTAGTTTCAGATAAGACCTAAACTCGGTATTCTTAATCACAGTAGTCTTAAACCATCTTTCTCCAGCTGATGGAAGCTCGGTAACTTCGGCAATGAAAGCTTCATCAATTTGAAATTTGTCCTGGCCAATGCATGATTTCTTTCCATTGAAACTCAGAGCAAAAGCCTCGGCCACCTATTGATGAAAATTGTCTAATTTTTTACAGAAATTAAAACATCCTGCATTCTTGAATATTTGGCATACCTCAGGATGAGCTTCCAAATACCCGATATCATTAAGTTCCTTCCTGAGTGTCGTTGCTCCTTTCTTCATTTCTCCACAATGTTGTAGCACACCCGTGATCAAAGGAGTGAATTTCAGACCGAGTTACAGTGCATAGGTTCAGAGATAATCATCTTAGCCAGGCTAGGACTGAGATAAATGTAGGCGTTTTTAGATTATGGCACTGATTGCAAGGAATGTGGTGAAAAGGTTGATGATGTGCGGGAGTCATGATATTTTTAACTGAAGAGAAAGAGAAGTACAACACCATGATGTTCAATGATAGGAGAGATGCGCTCATCAAATAGCAGGATCATCTTTTATGATCATGAACGGTTCCCTCGGCAGTACTTTCGGTGGCTTATGCAATCATGAAAACAACGAACCCCTTATTTGAAACGTGTGAAATGAAGTGTCTGGTATTTTTCCTGCATCAACGGTTTTGGCGATTAAATAGCCTTGGATTCATTTATTTTAGCTCCCGAAAGCTAAGGCTTTCGGTGACTAATGAACAATTGGTATGTTCACCTAAGTCACCAAAACCTGAGATTTGAATTTAATCTGGCACAGACTAGACGAACTTCTGTCCAAAACTTATTACATGAGTGAAGTTTTTAAAAAGTACCTCTAACAATTTGAAAAAGTATTTTTCCAACTGACACTCTATCACCTAAAAAGAAAAATCTTAATCAATTTATTTGAGGAGATAACATGTCATGGAAAGGAAAGCAATAAAAGACACAATAGAACATGGAAAGAGAAATAGTCAGCAAAAGCTAAATCAACAAAAGAAAATCATTGAACAGTATGGTCAAGTGAACATAACAAGTGAATGATGAAATCAAGTAATGAATGATTTTATATATGTCAGAGAGTTACAAGAGGAAGCACCAATAGAAAATTAGCAAGCAATGGAATATAGGAAAAGAAACACTTACAAGTATCCCTACATTGATCTACACGACATCTTGCAGAAAAATAAAGGGAAGAGAAATCATCAAAGAAAGAATTCCAGAAAGGAAGATCAGTAGTATTCATATAAGGGGAGACATATTGATAGGACGAGTTATTATTTTTCCCATGATGTCAAAAGGAAAGAGAAAAAATATAGGCATGAAGACAAGGGGAGAAACCCCAAGGAGAGAGACCCTTTGTCATTGATGTCAAAGGGGGAGAGTGAGAAACATTTATGAAGAGAAATGGTCACAGTGGGAGCATGAGTGTTGGAGCATCATTGTTTCCATCAACATTTCCATCAATGTTTGTGTTGCCATAAATGCCAAAGGGGGGTATTGTTGGACAGATGGTTTGGAAAATTGGTTGTCATTGATGTCAACCCTTGAAAATTGATTTCAACCCTTGGAGAAGTTAATACCTAGAGATATTTTTTATATTGATGGTGAGTTAGTTGTCATAGATGGAGTGGTTGATGTCAGCAGATGTGATGGGTGCATTTGATGAAGTCTACATGAATCCCTGAAGGTGTGGTTATGGCACCTAAAGTTGGTTGAGGAATATGTACATGAAGGATAATGTAAATGTAGGTAAGACACGCATAGATGGATAGTCCTTTTCATGTCCTTCCTGGTGATATGTTGTATGCCACGTGGTTCCTCGCGGTTGAGGAGTTATGAGGTCATGAATTTGGAACACCCAAATATGGGTTAAGAAGCCCCTAATTGGTTACAATATGGGTTAATAAGCTCCTAATTGGTTGCAAGTCATTAATGAAAGGGTAAATTGGTTGTAACAAGAAATTTCAAGAAGCCTTAAAGTTAAGGAAAGAGGCTACTTATAAAAATTATATATACACCTCAAGAAGTCACTCATAAATACATTCACACACACATTCTATTGAATATATTCTATGTGAGTAAGTGATTCTTATATGAGGTAACCAATGAGATATGAGGTGAATTTTAGAGGGAATATGAAGTGAAGAAGGGTGAAATTCCAAGGGAGGATGAAGTCTTGTGAGGATGTGTTATAAGGTATGTTATTTACAAGACATCTTACCATTTTCACTATAAATTTATTTCTAGAATCATTCAGATAGAGAAACCTAGACAATATTGAGACAAAATATCAAGGTACATGTGGTAGTTTTATCCCCATTTTGTGGATAACTAAGGAGATTATGTCTCGAGGCCCTCAGGTTGTAGATATGGAGTTTCGAGAGACTACATGACTAGTAGTACCCTTTTGCACAGATGGAAGCCCCTCTTACCACCACAGATGGTCACAGATTTCTAGATAGCATCCACCACATCAACACACTTCTGAAAGGCAGAGGACCTTTCTCCATGAGGTACAAATCAGTATTATGGTGAGCATCATTTCAATATTTAGGCCAGTTGAGTATGTTGTATCTTATATTTCTTTATATTTCATGATATATGCTTGGACATTATGTCGTTTTCCATGGTTCACCTTGGTGGTTGACATTGTGACCTAGTAAGTGGTTTTCCTTGAGGATAGGTTTGCTACTAGGAACTCCCTTAATGAGCCATCATACAGTTCCTGGCCATACTTACCACTTTTGATCATTATTCCCTTTCATTTTCTTTTTCTTGGGATTTTAGGGTTGGCCCTCATTCTATGGGAAGAAGGGGATAAAGGCCCAAAGGGATTGATGTTGGGTAAAAGATAAAATCCTTGTATGAACCTTCCATATGCTTCGCCCATGGATCACCCAAGAAAGCAATGAAACACTTATCTTTCAGTAAATGGGACCCACAATATAATAAATAATGCTTAAAAGATTAGTTGAAGGATAGGAGGTCTCATCACAAGCCGACCTATCACATCCATGAATATCTAGTGGTATGACATTACCATCATCTGGTCACCAAACCAAGCTAATGGCTCTCAATTGCATGGCTAAGAGAAAAGGGATCTCATCATGAGACAACCTTCTAATTTCCACTAGGTGTTTCTGGGTGACATTGTCATTATCTGGTCACCACAGTAGGGTAGTGACCTTCAACCTCTCCTTAAAATTATGAAAGAATAAAAGAATGGAAAATCAATAGGCTTGGAAAAAGTGCATTGTGGACTAAGGTACCACACACCCTCTACAAAGGCACCCATGAATGAGACACTATGACCCCTTGTATGTCATGATCCATATGCTCATTGAGTCTTGAACGCAACTAATTCATCCACTTTACATGGCTTAGAAAGGGATATCTTGGAAACTCTCCTTGACCTAGGGAAAGATCTACCCAATAGGACGCCTCGTCGACCCTCCCATATTCAAGCTTGACAAGTCACATAGTGTCTTTGAGAAATTAATTGTTTGATATAGTGATCTTTGATGCACATGCTTAGGTGGATTATTTATTGACTGGATTCACTTATCATGATGTTATGACTTGAGATCCTTGGAGAGCGTGTTCATTTGTCTTTCCAGGACCTAGTTGATGGACAATTTGGGAGAACAATCCTAGCTTGGGATTCCACGGGGCTGCAAACCCACAGGTTGGATACCAAGGGACCATGTGTTATATGAAGAAGATCAAACTTGAAATGCCTTGAATATGAATTGGACAATGTATCCTATCCCCCACATGCCAAATGTTTTTCCTAGGAGAGGAAAAATGTCTCATTTTTTAGCATGACATCATCTAGGGGGTTATGGCTTGGTGGTGATGTATCCATTCATTGACACATGGACGTTTTGTGGAGAATAAGGTCTTCACCATGAGGAGACTATATAGATGCTTGACATGTGGCCTTTGGAGGCCTACCCATGCTTCTCCAACACCAACGACTTCTTCTAAGTGGAAAAATGTCCCATAAAGGGGAGACATCCATGTAAAATTAGGGTTTTATTTGTACAAAAGTGAAACTTTAAATGAAATTTTTAATATTATTTTGTTAAAGGGGGGGAATATTAGGGTTGTTGACCCCTAGTCTTGTGGTTTACCCATTGATTTATGGACAATTCACCTTAGTGACATTTTGTATAAATAAGAGATCATAAGATCTCATTTGAACATAACTCTCCCTCTTGTGAGAGGACTTGGATCTGAAATTTTCGCTACACTTGGCTATATTTGTCTCTTGTGAACTTGTTTATGGATATCTCTTGTGAATGGTTTGTGGAGGAGTAAAGTGTTATCCTTGAAGGAATGCTTTCTAGCTTTTATGGTGGATTATCTTAGCATATTTCTTGATTTTTGTATGGTCTTTTAATCTTATGCTATCATTTTTTCAAGTCAAATATTTTTTTTCTAGGAGATAAATGAGAAGTAAGAGTATTTACACCCCCACTCTAGTCTCCACCATTTATTTCTTAAAGTTCATTGATGTTGCAAGGGTTTGTTTGAGGAACTAAGAGGATTTACACCCCTTATTCTTAAACCCTAACTAGATATACTTTCCTTGGGAAGTAAGAGTATTTAGACCCCCGAGGAAGTAGCATATCTAGTTCATTTATTTGAATCCATTAGCCCAATTGAAAAGGAACTAGTCATCTATTTTTTGCATTGGAGATATAAAATCATTGCCTTGGGAAACGTGAATTTTCATCTTTTGAAAGATCTCTTGCTTGGAGTTGGTTTGATACATTGAGAGGAATCTTCCCCTACTAGGGCATCCCCTCTCTACCACTACTTTTCCTGTTGTTACAAACCCTAACCTACAGCCATTAAGTCTGATCTAACCTAGATAGACAACTAATCCTAGACTAACTCTTAAATTTTTCTCATTTACTCTACTAAATAGGGCGCATCTTTTGGGCTAATCATGGGCATATTTTGATGGCGTAATTTTCTGATATAGGTGAATGAAATCTACCACCATAAGGCTACAATTTTATGAAGAAAATACATGTTTACAACAACGATATTCTCTTGCCTCTTAAGCGTCATTTTTCAGCCTATACTCATTGCTAATCTTGATGTTGATTTGCTTGACTAGTTTAGATCTTTGTATGTTGATTTAGATGATTTATTTTCTGATATAAATTGTCATATACTACTGAAAATTAGGGACAACAAGCTTAACTTGTTGATCCATACTAACATATATCATTGCAAGTTGGATTTTCTTGTGTCTCAGGCAGGTACAATCATCCAGAGAAGTATTATACCTTTGGGGCAACAATAAATTGACTTACAAGAAATATCTTACCACATTTCAATCCATTTAAATTTGACCTATAGGGGATACACTTACATCTCTATCCATCCCCATCTCATTCCCCCTAGGGTCACCGGGATCGCATTCCTAGAGTGACCTAGTCACCCTTGAAGTGCAGGACCTACATCGAGGTGATATTGGGTGTAGGATTCCCGGGTTGTATCACTTTCTTTTGTGGTTGAGTCGGGATTTTCCCAACCTACAACTTGTGCTATAACATTTCAACGTCGTTGTCAGGGAATATTTTGAATCTTCTTCACACCCTAACGACACTTTGGTAAGCTATCCTGAAGTCTTTCCCTTAGATTTCCTGTAAAATACACCTAAGGGACGTTCCCTTTCCATTTTCCTTGATGATCGCATCTTGAATCTCATGTGGTGACTCCACCTTCCTAGAATCCTTCTTTCCCTAAACCTTTTCCCCCTGGGAGGTGCAATCCTTCTAAGATTTACCAAATGAGGCCTCCTCTCAAGTCTCTCATTCTTAAAACCCTTTTCCATAATACCCTTCCTTCTTGTTCCAATGGATCCCCCTTGGTAAAGGCACCTCTACAAACCCCTTAA
The DNA here is from genome assembly GCA_000966675.3 of Picea glauca. Classification (NCBI taxonomy): domain Eukaryota; kingdom Viridiplantae; phylum Streptophyta; class Pinopsida; order Pinales; family Pinaceae; genus Picea; species Picea glauca. The sequence continues at coordinate 277,703 of JZKD02S1607567.1, read as the reverse complement.
CATGGTCAATATCCAAGGTTACCCTAATAAAATGCCAACAGAAGTCAACAAGTGGTTGCCAAAGTTTCCAATGTTAGGTCAGACAACATATTTTATTATTTCTTTGATTCCTTTTCTTAAACATGAAGTGAAAAGAAACTCTTTGATGAGGTTTGTTTTTTAAATAGTGTTTGTTATCGCACAAGTTGTAGGTTGGGAAAATACCAGCCCTACCACAAATTGGAGAAAAATTAGAGAGAACCTACCCATTGTCACCTTAGGTAGGTGTTCCCGTCACTTTAGAGGTGAGGTAGTCATCTCAAGGGGGGAATCTCGGTGACCCTAGGGGGGATTGAGATGGAAAATGATAAGTATGAATTTACATCCTTAGAGGTCAATTCTAAATGGTAGGAAGATCTCGGAAAGGGGTCTTTGGAAAGGTTAAGGGTTGCCAAAAGAGTTGAGTGACCTGTCGAGAGTAAAGTACATGCCTGAGACACAATGAAAACAAATGATGCTTGTAATATATTAGTTGGACAAGAAAGTTAAGCTTGGTGTCCCTAATTGCAACAAAAATAAATGATATATATCAACTCATAAAAGATAGTAAAGGCTTCAAAATAAGTGCTAAAAGTATGACTGAATAAGCAAGAGATAAGCTAGTGAAGGCTAGCTCAACTCAACAATGATAAAGAAATACTTTAGCACAAAACGAAAGGCTGAAACAAAATGTCGAGCCACTAAGTTATGTCTTGAAGGATGAAGTAAAATGTACCTGCACTTGTTGTGGGGTATTCTACCCTACGGACTAACAAGCTAGGGCTTTAAACTTGTATGCAGATCATGACCCTTCATAAGCTTACTTTTAACCTTCTACCCAAATCTAAAACCCCTTTTCTCAGGAAAACATGAGAAGAATCAACTAACCTTTTTATCGACGGTTGAAGTAGATCCTCCTTTGAGTTTTTATCCCCTTGCTGCTGCTGCTCCTTCCAAAAAGCTTTCCTGCAATCAAGACAAAACTAGGCATGCATGCTACTGATCTACTAGAGGGTTAGAGATTAAACATAAATCAAATAACATAGATAAGACTCATGTATTTGGGACAGGAAAAGTATATTTTTCATTAATCTCAATATGAATCAACTTACAATGATTTTGAGACCGGCCATCGTTCCTCGATCCTGATCCTGGGCTCCTCCTCTGCTTTGTCCTCCAACTGCTTTGCTTGAATTCTCCTAAAGCTTGAGGAAAGGCTAAAGGATTGGGACAATAATGGACTTGGAAATTTTGGCAGAGTTTCTTTGCTATGATTTTTCCTCCTTGAATAGTACCCCTACCCCTCCTTTTATAGGCTAGAAGGAGCTAGGGTTTTAGGAGAACTCTCGGCCATGCATGGCTGGG
>JZKD02S1607567.1:248893-264689 GCA_000966675.3 Picea glauca | reverse complement strand
ACTAGAGGGTTAGAGATTAAACATAAATCAAATAACATAGATAAGACTCATGTATTTGGGACGGGAAAAGTATCTTTTTCATTAATCTCAATATGAATCAACTTACAATGATTTTGAGACCGGCCACCGTTCCTCGATCCTGATCCTGGGCTCCTCCTCTTCTTTGTCCTCCAACTGCTTTGCTTGAATTCTCCTAAAGCTTGAGGAAAGGCTAAAGGGTTGGGACAATAATGGACTTGGCAATTTTGGCAGAGTTTCTTTGCTATGATTTTTCCTCCTTGAATAGTACCCCTACCCCTCCTTTTATAGGCTAGAAGGAGCTATGATTTTAGGCGAACTGTCGGCCATGCATGGTTGGGAGTTCCAGTTAACTGACAAAAAGCTCTTCGTCCCGACGGAAACTTTCCTGATTTTTTGCTTCGTTAGGTAAACGCGGGCTGCAGTGGGTCAACCAGCGTTCACACGCGTGCTGCAGAAGGCCTGCAGCGTCCCAACGCGCCCAGTGCTAGGTTAGGGCACAGGTTACTTGATTTAGGAGGTTTTTTGAGGTTTTGTTCAGCATGGCTTTGGCTAGGAAGAGGCATGAGTTGGCCTAATGCCAGGTAAGCCTGTGTGGTGCATTTTAGGGTTATAACAGCCCTTAATCAAGACAACAAGTGAATAATGTGGTAGTTTACAAGCAGAAATGATGTTAGTGCTTCAACAAGACATTAAACTTGTGAAAGTAAATGCTAACTAGTAAGTATGTGTAGAAATAAATAAGTGTATAACAACAATAAATCAAAAGGTAACAACTGCAAAATATATCCAAAAAATGCACTTATTCAGACAATATAACAAGATATTCAAAATTTTAAATGATAATACTTTGACACATTTAAGTTCTATATGTGTCGATCAACAAATAAATTTAACAGGTTGTCAATGATAATTGTAACAACATTAGAGCAGAAGTGATGACAACAATAATAACCTTCAAAAATGTACTTTAAAGAGGCAATTAGATGTAGATTTTAATTCTAATTGATTGTTCTTTGCCTCATACAAATTCTGGGTTGATTAATATGGTCAATAAGAATTATATAAGTTGCAAATGATGGTTGTAGAAATCATCACAACAACAACAAAGTGATTTATAACAACTTCAGAAATGCACTTTGCTAAGTCAATTGAACAAACACTTTAGCATATATTGATAGTAACTTGCCTTCTACAAATTATGGGTTGTTCTAAGGTGATCGGTAGGCTGATATAGACTGCAAACAATGGCTGTAACAATGAATTATTAGAAGTAATTAAGTGGTTGTTAGTATCTCTAAGCTAGGTTAGTCAACTAGTTAAAGTCGATAGGGTAATCAAGTAGGAAATGATTTGAAGTTTGAGTTTGAAGATACTTGTCAAAGAGTGAGGTTTGACTAGTGCCTTTCTAAGGGTGGTGGAGTCAAGTAGGCAACCTCCTTCAAGGTTGTTAACAAGTGATTTTACACATAATCAAAGAGGGAGAAAGACCTAGGAGGACTAGTACCTTAAGTCCTCCTAGGTTTGACCTCAAGAAGTGAGGAAGCTAGGGTGTAGGAACTTCTAGGCCCTAGCACCTCCTTCTTCTTGGATTTTTTGGATGAAAATTACTTTTCACAATAAATAAGTATAAACCTCTAGAGAGATAGCACTTTAGGGGCCTAGGGTTTCACTAGTTACTAGATCAATTCAATAAAGCTAGGCAAATGAAAAGAAAGAAAGTTAGCACTGTAAATATCTTACTTCAAGCATTAATTAAAACATGCAATTTCATAATCTTGTATGAGCAAGAAAACCATTACCATAAATATTTACAATGACAAAGTAAAAATCTATTTACTTGCACCAAGAATAATCATGTAAAACCATGCAACATTGCCACAAAACTTCATAAAATTTGTCCAAGTGCCAAAAAACAAGCCTTAAAATAATAGTGCCCCCCTTATTTCAGCCAATAACCCTTAGTAGGGAGAACATTTCTTACATCCACTCTCCCAAGTGAGACTTATGATCCAAAATGAATGTACTTTTTGTTTATCTATACCAAATTAGGCCCAACATTAATTTAAATTCAAAATTGTTGGGCCAACCTAACCAATTTGTTACAAAAATTAAATTCTAACAAAATAAAATAAATTTGGATCTAAAGACCCTCTTAAGGGTGACGTTATTCCCTTCTAGGGTGACGTTGTACCTCTGTCATGGAACGTTGGGCTCAGGGAGTGAAACGTTGGGCCTCCAAAGGCCAAAACCCTTCTCGCGTGTGCCAATAACCTCAAGATTACCCCCAAGGTGACAACCATTGCATGTAGAAACGTCCAGGACTGCATGGGTGACGTCCAAGGCCTCCAAAGGCCATTTTTTAGGTGGGAAAGGCACAATTTCCTGGGTCTAGGTCCACCAAAGTTCCTCCATATGAAACATCCTTCTTCTTCTTGGTAGAACCCCTTCATCTTCATCTTACCCCATGGATGGGGTCTCAGCATCCATCAAATGGGCTTTGATCCCTCATGAAGGTCTGAGTTATTCATCTCTCCATGTACCTATTCACCAAGCAAGGTTCTGCAAAGATAATAAGTACGCCCTCCAGGGGTCCATAACTCACGGGCATCATAATATGTAAATCACATCTAATAATTAAAACTCCCAAACAAGTGCATTAAACCCCATTAAACCCAAACAAATGCTCAAAACCTTATGCAATTTGATAAGTCTAGGGTTTGGAATGGTCTCAGGGTGTCCTATTGGGCCAGTCTCCCTTAAGTCAAGGTTGTTTCCCCAGATGATATTGATCCAAATCATGCAAGTGTATGAGGTGGTGAGAGGAAAACCTTTGGGAATGGGGTGCATGTGATAGAAGGGAAATGTAAAACTCACCTATGGGTGCCTTTGTTGAGGGTGATCTACACCTTGTCATGGATGCAAATGTTTCCAAGCCCACTGATTACCATTTATTATTTTTATCTTTGCTTTCTTCTTTTGGGTTTCTTTCTTCATGCTGCAAGGAAAGAGTGGATGGCCATCACCCTAGCTTGGTGACCAACTAGTGGCAGTTTCACCCACAAACATTTCACGGAAATGAGAAGGTTGGCTCGTGATGAGACCCCCTTTCTCTTAGCCATGCAACCAAGAGCCACTACCCTAGCTTGGTGACCAGTTGGGTGGTATTGTCATACCACTACATGTTCATGGTCATGATAGGTCGGATCATGATGAGACCTCCTATCCACCAACAAATTCCTTGAGTTTCTTATTCATATGTGAGTCCCCTTTTCTTGTTGAGAAGTGTTTCAGTGCTTTCTCGAGGATTCCTGGGTGAAGCATATCGAAGGTTTAAATTTGGATCTTAAATTTTTCCAGCCACATTTCCCCCTGGGCCTTTAGCCCCTTCTTCCCATGAGGTAATATACAACCCTTTCCAAGTGGAGCCTTCCCCAATGCCCAAAAATGTGGATATATGGAGGGGATAAATATGGAAAATGGTAAGTATGGACGGAATGGGCGATGACTCTTCATAGATACATTAGGTAACAACCTATCCTAAAGGGAAACCAACTTACTAGGGAACCATGTGACGCTCCCAAGTTTGAACAAGGAAAAGAGCATAAATTCAAGCAAACGTTATGAAATACAGAAAGATTCAATGTAATGTGTTTAAATGTTTTAAAAATCGGAGCGATACATACCATGATACCCGAACTTATTACCTCATTGAGCAAGACTCATTTCCATTTCAGGACCAGGCCAGTGTGATGGATACTACTCTTGATGGTATGTGGGATCTGCTGCAGAAAAGGGGCCTTTCTGGGGCCATGCTCAAGTTTTTTGGCTCTTGGCAATCCATGTCTAGGACCTATGGGCCTTGAGACATGATCTCCTTAGTTACCCCTAGGTTTGGGGGTTACATCTAGCTCCAACTTGGGGACATGTGTTGACCGTAGAGCGCATGAGAACCTCAACATCTCTGGTGTGATCTATTCTTGTTAAGACTCAATATAAGATGTTAGTAATACCTAGGGTGGTGTTATCACTCCTTGTTCATACATGATGCAAAACTTTAAATTGAAATCAACTATCTAATCTAAAACATAATCATGAAAATACATATATACAAGTAAGGAAAACAATTTGAAAAGTGCAACTACAACTATGCTAATATGTAATGCAATGGTATATACAATGAATGCAAATTCCTACCTACCCTACCTCACCTGTACTTACCTGTCAAATACTAGGTATAAACATACAACTAGTACAACCATGCTAGAAATGTATCATAACACCCACCTCTGTGTTTCATCATAAGCCAAAACAATGACAAGTTAAGCACAAAATAAACATGAGTTAGAGCATGCATTATATCATAGAAAGTTGTAAAGTCTAGTTCATGGAGGCGGGAGGGAGGGACAAAATCATGCCATGTCACGCTTCCAGAAAAGTGATCAATCCATCTCAGAAAAGGATCATGGGAGGTCAACGACTCAAAGGGTTGGCTCAAAGAGTCTCAAGGTTGACTACCTTGGACGTCATCACTCCCTGGGATCTAAAAAGGGATTAACTATAACCTAGAGGGAAACTGACAACTTCTCAGGGGAAAGTTGAAATATTGAGATCATAAACTTCTTAAGGCATTCAACCTCCCCTTGAATTCTAACGGAATTTTTTTCCCTAAAGAAAAATTTAAACAAGAGACATGTTCCCTAATTGCATCCTTAGTGACATAACAAGGTAAAGAAATCAAATGGATCTCGACAACCTTGTCACAAGTATCATGCTTCAAGTAAACAACGTCCTCACCTTTATCAAAATTTGAGCACAACGACGGTTGATAATCTTCTTCATAGAATAAATCCAAGTGCTCAAATGAATACTCATCAAAATCCTCAAGGTATGCCTGAAAATCATCAGGAGAACATTGCATCGGGTCATCATTGGGTGCTTGGAAAACTTTTGTGATTATATCATCATCTTGTTGTCAAACGTCAAAATTATTAGGAACATCATATGATTGTTGTAAAGGCAACAAATGGAAATGACCCTCCATATCATAAATGAGATCCTCATCAGAACCAATCACATCCCATTTACATCTTCCAACATGTATGAACTCATCAATATTATCAATTACGTCATTACGTTTATCATAACATGAATGATATAATACATCCAAGGGATCCTCTAACACTTCTTCACCCTCCAAATCATAAAATAAAGCGTCATCAAAATCTTGGAAAGAGAAATAAATTACAGTATTCACTTTTTCTTGTGCAGGAGTTTCAAAGGCTTGGATGACTTCGTCAAAAGGAAGAGCAGCTATCAATACATCATCCCCATGATTCACCTCTTAAATTATAGATTTGCCTTTGTCACAATATGGAGGATCTAGCTCGCCCAAACACTCCTTTACTCCTTCACCTTCTGAATCATAGAATAGGGCATCATAAAAAACCTGAAAAGGAAAATGATTAACCTCATTATCTTTGTCTTGTGCAGGAGGAATAGGAATTTGGATGGCTTCGTCATAGGGAGAGACACATATTAATATATCACGCTCTTCAAGTTCTTGTCCTTCAACTAGGTCTTCTTTGATGGAATCATGAGTAAATTCTTTCTCTTCATCATGGGATTGGTAACCTTCATCAGGATCCCTCTCCTCATCCTCTTGTGGGTCAATGTCTTGTTCCCACCTTTTGAATATCTCAAGGGATGTTATTCTTTCCAGACTAAGAGTTTATGGGGTATTTTTGGGGTCATCAATCTTGACTTGTGGAACAAAGAAATGTTCTACCTTGGATGAGGAGATATTAGCTTCAACTTTTGTGGCCATGTCATAAGCTTCTTGGATTGTCCTTGGGATCCTTTTATTGATCAAAAATTTGGATTGTCCTGAGAACACCCTTATATAGATGACAAGGAGGAACTCAAAAACAAGACGATGGCTTCTAGGGAGTTTTTGTGACATCCTCTTAAACTTGGCATGGAAATCCTTAACGACCTCATTCTCATCCTTTTTTATGTGAATAAGTCTGTGTAGTAACATGTATGGATCCTCTTTGACATTCCATCTTTTAAGGAAAACTTCCTCTAATTGATCCATAGATGTAATACTAGTATTAGGGAGGTCATCATACCATCTTCTAGAATCGACATGAAGAGTAGCAGAGAAAAGTTTCATTGCTAGGTCTTCAACATCATCATTGATAGGGTGGAGTTAAAAGAAGGCCCAAATGTCACTCATATGGTCTTCAACATTTTCCTCATCACTCCCAGTGAATCTTGGGAGCCATTTTAATACCTCGGAGGCATTTATCGAGGGTAACCCAGAATTTCACTCATATCCAAGGGTTTAAAACTACCTGGGTCCCATTGAGAATCCATGGTTGGATTTATCATTAGTGGAGTCACCAGACAATCCTTCTAGGTATTATCAAAAGGAAACGAGGGAATCACCCTCAGTGGAGTCGACAGGTAAGGTTTGTAAAGTGAAGGCTTTGAGAATAGGCTTATCGAAAAGTGTCATTGAGGAATATAGACTCAGTGTTCCTCGGTAATGGAACCAAAAATGTTATCGCACAATTTGTACTTGCCCCAAAGCCTAAGGCAAGTGGGAAGACATTGGCGTAACATGGGGGTAATCATGTCACTATCACCTCAACAAGGTACGCCTTTCTGTTTAGGAGGATTAAAACCCCACTCCAAGGGAGACTTCCCAAGACCTAGGGGGTTTGAGAAAGGGAAAAGGACAAGGTAAACTACCCCTCTCTCTCCAGGTCACTCAAATCAGGCTGAGTCATTAAGTTATGTCTTGAAGGATGAAGTAAAATGTACCTTCCCTTAATCATGACAACAAGCGAATAATGTGGCAGTTTACAAGAAGAAATTATGTTAGTGCTTCAACAAGACATTAGAATTGTGAAATTAAATGCTAACTAGTAAGTATGTGCAGCAGTAAATAAGTGTATAAAAAAAAAATTAAAAGGTAACAACTGCAAAATATATCCAAAAAATGCACTTATTCAGACAATATAACAAGATATTCAAAATTTTAAATGATAATACTTTGTCACATGCAAGTTCTATATGTGTCAGTCAACAAATAAATTTAACAGACTATCAATGATAACTATAACAACAGCAGAGCAGAGGTGACGACAACAATACCTTCAAAAATGTACTTTAAAGAGGCAATTAGATGTAGATTCTAATTCTAATTGATTGTACTTTTCCTCATACAAATTTTGGACTGATTAATATGGTCAATTAGACTGATATAAGTTGTAAATGATGGTTGTAGCAATCATCACAACAACAACAAAGTGATTTATAACAGCTTCATAAATGCACTTTGCTAAGGCAATTGAACAAGCACTTTAGCATATATTGATAGTAACTTGCCTTGTAGAAATTATGGGTTGTTATAAGGTGGTCGGTAGGCTGATATAGACTGCAAACAATGGTTGTAACAGTGAATTATCAGCAATAATTAAGCGGTTGTTAGTATCGCTAAGCTAAGTTAGTTAACTAGTGAACGTTAGTAGGGTAATCAAGTAGGAAACGGTTTGGAGTTTGAGTTTGAAGATACTTGTCAAAGAGAAAGGTTTGACTAGTGCCTTTCTAAGGGTGGTGGATTCAAGTGGGCGACTTCCTTCAAGGTTGCTAACAAGTGATTTTACTCATAATCCAAGAGGGAGAAAGACCTAGGAGGAGTAGCACCTTAAGTCCTCCTAGGTTTCACCTCAAGAAGTGAGGAAGCTAGGGTGTGGGCACTTCTAGGCCCTAGAACCTCCTTTTTCTTGGATTTTTATGGATGAAAAGTACTTTGCACAATAACTAAGTAAAAACCTCTAGAGAGATAGCACTTTAGGGCCCTAGGGTTTCACTAGTTACTATATCAATTCAATAAAGCTAGGCAAATGAAAAGAAAGAAAGTTAGCACTTTAAGTTTCTCACTTCAAGCATTAATTAAAACATGCAATTTCATAATCTTGTATGAACAAGCAAACCATTACCATAACCATTTACAATGACAAAGTAAAAATCTACTTACTTGCACCAAGAATAATCATGTAAAACCATGCAAGATTGCCACAAAACTTCATAAAATTTGTCCAAGTGCCCAAAAACAAGCCTTAAAAGAGTAGTGCCCTCCTTATTTCAGCCAATAACCCTTAGTAGGGAGAAAAATTCATACCTCCACTCTCCCAAGTGAGAGTTATGATCCAAAAGGAATGTACTTTTTGTTTATTTATACCAAATTAGGCCCAAAATTAATTTAAATTCAAAATTGTTGAGCCGACTTGGCCAATTTGTTACAAAAAATAAATTCTGACAAAATAAAATCAATTTGCATATAAAGACCCTTTTAAGGGTGACTATATGCCCTTCTAGGGTGACGTTGGATCTCTGTCATGGAACGTTGGGCTCAGGGAGTGAAACGTTGGGCCTCCAAAGGCCAAACCCCTACCCACACGTGCCAATAACCTCATAATTACCCCCAAGGTTAAAACCACCGCATGTAGAAACATCCAGGGATGCATGGGTGACGTCGAAGGCCTGCAAAGGCCAGTGTTTAGGTGGGAAAGGCACAACCATCTGGGTCTAGGTCCACCAAAGTGCCTCCAAAAGAATTTTCCTTCTTCTTCTTGGTAGAACCCCTTCATCTTCATCCTGCCCCCTGACCAGGGTCTCAACATCCATCAAATGGGCTTTGAGCCCTCATGAAGGTATGAGCTAGTCATCTCTCCATGTACCTATTCACCGGGAAAGGTTCTGCAAAGACAATAAGTATACCCTCAAGGGGTCCATAAGTCACAGGCATCATAATACGTAAATCACATATAATAATTAAAACGCTCAAACAAGTGCATTAAACCCCCCTAAACCAAAACAAATGCTCAAAATGTTATGCAATTTGACAAGTCTAGGGTTTGGAATGGTCTGAGGGTATCCTATTGGGCTAGTCTCCCTTAAGTCAAGGTTGTTTCCCCAATTGAGCTTGATCCAAATCATGCAAGCATATGAGGTGGTGAGGGGAAAACCTTTGGGCACGGGGTGCATGTGATAGCAGGGAAATGTAACACTCACCTATGGGTTCCTTTTTTTAGGGTGAGTTGCACCTTGTCATGGATGAAAATGTTTCCAAGCCCACCGATTTCCATTTATTCTTTTTGTCTTTTCTTTCTTCTTTTATATTTATTTCTTCATCTTGCAAGGAAAGAGTTGATGGTCACCACCTTGGATTGGTGACCAACTAGTGGCAGTGTCACCCAGAAACATTTCATGGAAATGAGAAGGGTGACTCGTGATGAGATCCCCTTTCTCTTGTCCATGCAACCAAGAGCCACTACCCTGGTTTGGTGACCAATTGGGTGGTAGTGCCATACCACTACATGTTCATGGTCATGATAGGGCGACTCATGATGAGACCTCCTATCCACCAACAAATTCCTTGAGTGTTTTATTCATATGTGGGTCTACTTTTCTTGTTGAGAAGTGTTTCCGTTCTTTCTCGAGGATCCTTGGGTGAAGCATCTTGAAGGTTTAAATTCGGCTCTTAAATTTTTCCAACTACATTCCCCCCTAGGCCTTTAGCCCCTTCTTCCCATGAGGTAAGGTACAACCCTTTCCAAGTGGAAAGTATGGAGGGAACGAGCGATGACTCTTCAGAGATCCATTAGGTAACAACTTATCCTAAAGGGAAACCAACTTATTAGGGCACCATGTGACCCTCCAAGGTTTGAACAAGGCAAAGAGACTAAAGTCAAGCAAACATTATGAAATCCAGAAAGATTCAATGCAACATGTTTAAATGTTTTAAAAATTGAAGGGATACATACCATGATACCCAGACTTATTACCTCATGGAGTAAGACTCATTTCCATTTCAAGACCAAGCCGATGTGATGGATATTGTTGTCGATGGTATGTGGGCTCTGTTGCAGAAAAAACAGGCCCTCTGGGGCCATGCTCAAGTTGTCTGGCTCCCGACACTCCATGTCTAGGACCTGTGGGCCTCAAGACGTGATCTCCTTAGTTACCCCTAGGTTTGGGGGTAACAGGGACAACAAGGTCTCTTGTTGATTCCCCATTGGTTTGAGGCTTTTTTTTATCATCATATCTTGTCTTGTTCGGGAAGGTCTAACATTTTTTTGCAGGTACATAACCTTAGAAACCATTCACCAGCTCCCAAGACTCTCTCCCAAGCCTCATTCTCAGCCTTGAATTTGACCTATAGGGGCACTCTTCGATCTCTTTCCATCTTCTATCACAATCCCCCTAGGGTCACCGAGAAGCCTTCCTTGTGTTGGACTTGTGCTTCACTAAAACGAGGGGGACATCTATTGAGGTGACAGTGATAAGTGTTCTCGGTTGTGTCACACATTTGGTGTTTGAGTTGGGCTTTGCCCAAACTACAATCTGTGCGATAACAAGGAGATTTTAGCAAGGGTTGAAGTAGATGCCACTCCCACCCATGCACCAACTACTCTGTTTCAAGACAACCTCAAAGAATTGACCCAAGTAACTAGTAGGAAGTTCGAAGAGAATCAAACACTCACTTCAAAGTCAAGGATAAAATCAGAAAAGGAGAAGAATTTATTCCAAACATATTGTTTCTATCAGTTTTCATGTGCCACTAGTTTGTAAGGATCTATGTTGTTCAACAAGGTAAAGGAAGAACTTATGTTGGAAAACTAAAAATCTTGCATGTACCTCATCCCATTTGAGGATGGGGAGAATGTTAGTTGATAGAGGTTTTGTCGAACCTACCAACCATTGTATCAAGGTTGTGTAGATCAACACCTAATGAGTTTTGTTGATTAATAATTGTTACTTTAAAATATGTTATATAGTGGTCATATTTGTCAATGTAGTTAATGCTCTTATGATGATATTTTTAGTATTAAAGCCATCATCTAAGTTTATATACATGTAATGTGACATCATTAGACTTATTGGTAATCCAGATTTATATACATGTAATGTGACATCATTAGACTTATTGGTAGTCCTCTAGTGAATGTATTTATCTAATGACCACATTATTAACGTACTTAATTCCATTATGATAAGGAGTGCATAATTAAAGCCATCATTTATAGAATATTTATGTAAATGTAATGGGAAAACATTATAATTATTTGTATCCTTTAGTGGGCCATTTATGGGGCTCTTACTTAATATATGTGTTCAAGTCACTTGGTAGGTGAATTTTTATCATCCCATACGCATTATGTGAAGTGGTATTCTCAGTGTTAAATCCTATACACATGAAGTCTTGAGGTTTTCATTATCCATATATTGATGTGGATCATCCATCAAGATGTCATTTGATGTCATAATAGAGATATTTTTCTAATGTGATTCAACGTAGATTAAAGTTCTCATTAAAACCATGAGCTAGGTATCTACGCTACTTCTTATGGTTGCTTTCGCTTCTTACCTCTTTTCAAAAGAAAATTATAATGAGACATGGGTCGAAGAGGCACTTTGTGGAGATTGCAATATGAAGTATGCACATGGGAAAACACAAAATTCAGAATCGTTAAGCATGTCAGCATTGATCTATCTTTTCTCAAATCAGAGGGTCGAACAATTGTCAAACCACACTAGCAATTCTAAAACTCTATTGCAACTTCAAGTTCTGGCATAGTACATGTGGAATTTTCCATACCTATATATTCTCTGATCCATTACTAAAAAGGAACACTAGTAGGTAAAATATATTGATCCCTTTTATACACAAGGTGCACATGATTATTAGTGGTAACAAACTAGCACACAATTTCAGACAATACCCCATTCAAACTCAAATACATTCTCAACATCAAGAAGGGACCATAAAAAAGCACCAAAGAATGGTGTTCATATTGCAACTATATTGCTTTGTCTCTAATCAATCATGAATCTCAAGAGGGATGTGTGTAGTCTATGTTGAAGAAGGGACCATAAAAAAGCACCAAAGAATGGTGTTCATATTGCAACTATATTGCTTTGTCTCTAATCAATCATGAATCTCAAGAGGGATGTGTGTAGTCTATGTTGAAGAGACATATTTAATGTTGGGATTAAATTTCCACAACACATATAAACAAGGGACACAAAGGATTTGCAATAGAGAAACCCAGTGAAGGGAAATTGTAAGTAGCCATTTTATTACCCTATGTGTAATCACTTTTATAATAGGTCCCTTTATATAACATTAGGTGACCATAATAATATGCTAACTTTAACATATTGTTATGGTAACAATATCTATGAATATCTCAACAATGTTCTTGAAATCCTCATCTCGAACTTATCTCATTGTCATCATTTTAAATTTTGGATATAGATATTTATGCATAGTCTACTTCATCACTTGTTACAATGTATATATCTATAATCACAAGTAGGAGTTAATCCTTCATGCATTGTAGGAAAAAAGACAAAGATGCATCAAAGCATTCACGATGCCACTAAGTGTCATAGTCCCAATCCTAAGACCCATAAATGTTGGGTGTGCATGTAGGGCATGCATCAAATATATAAGATTTGTTGTTTCACTTGGGTGAAAGTTTGGAAAAATATGGTGCAACATCTCATCCAAATTGACATCAAAGAAGATCAAAAGTAGAAAGGATCCCATCCAAAACAAGCAACCATAATGCATTGAGTCCTAAGTGACTTGAACTAAGAAATCCAAAGCCAAAACAAGCAACCATAATGCATTGAGTCTTAAGTGACTTGAACTAAGAAATCCAAAGCATATTGGGCCCAACTAATTAGTGGCATGTGCATCATTGATAAGTGTAATCATTGAAGTCTAGGTATAGGGAGGAAACTTGTAGACATGTGAACACACAAATGAAGGATCGAAGAGACCACAATATTGTGCAAGAGATGCTTCATGACCACGTTACTTGTAGTGCATGACAAAGCATGCCACATTGAAATTCTTGGGGAGTATTTTTTGTTGTGTCCTAGATGAAGACTTTGATGAGGAGAGGTGATGGATATACAAGTAACACTTATTAGTGGAGTGTTCAAAAAGTTACTCTTATATGTTGTAGAGCCAGTGGTTGTGTGAGACTAAGATTGATAGGAGTTACATGTATGATTTGCTACATGTGTAGATCTTATTTTTTACATTGATAGAATATGTTATTATCTTCATGATTGATCACTGATGACTTCATTCTCGTGTTTTGAATATGGACTTGTGTATTAATCAATGCAAGATAATATACAGCATACACTTTAGTTGTGTGAGACTAAGGTTGAGAGGAGTGACACGTATGATTTTCTACATATGCAGATCCTATTTGTGACACTAATAGAATATCTCATTGTCCTAAGATCCTATTTGTGACACTAATAGAATATCTCATTGTCCTAATGATTGATCACTAATAAAATCCCTTATTATTCTAATCATTGATGAATGACGACTTCAATTTCACATCTTGATATGGACTTGTGTATCATTCAATGCAAGCTAAAATAAAATGAAGACTTGATGGTGGAGTTTTCATTGCTTCAATCTCACATCCTAAATACAAACATGTGTATCACTCAATGCAAGATAAATACCATGTAGACTTGATATTGAAGTTTTTATGCCATTGGAGGGTTTTGTCAACTCTAACCATTGTGTCCTCATTTTTGTTGTTGTTATATTGTTGTGTCTATTATGCATTTGTGGCATCCTTGCCCAACACTCCCAACAAGGAAGTGGGTAGACATGATTAGAACTATTAAATCATGGCCTTCAAAAGACCATAATAACATAAAGATGGTCTTCCATGGAGGCCCAAAATTCATTTAAATGCATGCATAAGGTGCAATAACAAAAAAGAAGTGTAACTAACAAGCATGGATTAACAGATTTCATGGAAACCAAGTGCCCATCTTCAAAATTAAACTTTACAACACACAACATGCACAACCCATATAAATTTTATAACAACAAATAACATGCAATTGTGATTCATACATAGAGATAGAGCACTTGTCTTTATCCAAAGATGGTACACATAATTAGTTGTGCACGAACAATTTTCCACCCAACCATAGGCATCCAAGTCAAATGCCACTCCCAAGTCAGGCTATGAGGCCACCAAGGCAAAGGAATTAAAACTATAGGCTCCCAACTCACTCAACCCATCCCATTGCTCTCATGACTCGATCAACATGCTCACTACAAATAACTCTAAGCCTCTCATCTAGCCACCAAATAACCATGGCACTCTCCTACATTACCCTACTCAATGTAAGGAACATCTTCCCCTTCTCTATTCAATGGTCCCTCAAGAATATTCTTCCCTTCTAATGCTCTTCGTAATAGGTAGAAAAAGTCAAATTTGTGAATGCTTTCTAGCAATGGCTTGGAAGGATAAACTTGGTTCTCAAGCATCCATGAGCAACAATACACAAAGGGTGAAGGCCTCATAACTTGCCCAACATCTAGGCTCACCTATAGCCATCTATCTCTCATCTGTGGCTCGTAATTCCTTCCTCTTCAATGTCGATTGCATCCTTTCCAAATTGGTCACTAGGTAATGGTTGACAAGAATAATGGAGAACAGAACATGATGAGCTCGGAAGCTTCCATGTGAGAATGATGATAATAAATGGAATGAATGACATGAATTCCCGTTAGGTAAGAGAATGATGATGATGAGAGAATTCAGGGAATGATTGTTGACTTTTCTTCTAACAAGAGAATGAAGTACTTTTACATTTCTC
Organism: Picea glauca; assembly: GCA_000966675.3. Taxonomy (NCBI): domain Eukaryota; kingdom Viridiplantae; phylum Streptophyta; class Pinopsida; order Pinales; family Pinaceae; genus Picea; species Picea glauca. The sequence continues at coordinate 249,947 of JZKD02S1607567.1, read as the reverse complement.
GATGATTGTACTCAACCCATGCTCAAGTGACTACTCAATGAAAACTCCCTCACCAACCTTCTACATGTAATCAATAATTGGCTTTCTATGTCAAAGGAGGTTGATGGATTCATTTAAGACATATTTAAGACACATGGACATGAAAAGGACAAAAAAAACTTGTAATGAGCAATTACTTCTTATATGAAAATCTATCTCTGATCATTTTGAAGCCAGATTCATGCAATGGTGATTATAAAGTAAGGTCTTGTTTACACGCATCTAGTAAACAAATCTTCGTTCTGTTACAAGCCCAGATATGAAGTTCAAAATGTTAAATGGTCCCGGCGGGGCTCGAACCCGCGACCTTCGGCTTTCTCTGATCTCTAACATAAGACCAATGCTCTAACCAACTGAGCTACGGGACCATGTGAGGGTACAGGCATTAATTCTTATTTTTTGTCTTAATAAACGGTCAAAATCTAATCAAATATCTACGTTACTTCTTTAAAGCATTTGCTTAGTTACATATCATTGCATTAATGAATTTATGGTGTTTAAAAAATAAAATATATAATGCGAAAGTCTGTGCACTGTACGTATCTATTTTGCTAAAAATATTTAAAATTTTTACAAGCTTTTTCTTAACGAAAAAATTATCAAATTTTTAGCCTAAGCTATCCCACAGTACCGTCAAATTTGTAGTTTTATTTTTTATATAATTTTCCACTCGTTTTGAAAAAATTTAAAGTATTTCTTTCACTTAAGTTTACAAGTTAATGCTCAACTATGTTTTTGTGTTTGGAAAAAGTTTATAAGGTTAGTATTTAATATCCTTTTTAGTTTAAAGTTTTATTTATGTAACATTTTTTTTCATCCACTTTCTATATTAAAGGAAAATGAAAATAATGATTCTAAATTAAACTTAAGAAAGATACAATTAGATTTCAAAAGGATTTAAGAAGACAAGACAATAATTTGATTCATTAACATAAAAGAAACAATGCACAAAACTCCTTGTTATGAAAGATGTGTGTTATATTATATAACACACTGTGTATTATATTATATGACA
>JZKD02S1607567.1:236432-248477 GCA_000966675.3 Picea glauca | reverse complement strand
CTCTCTACACTCAGAAGTTACGTTCCAATCTCTCGTGGGTACTTTCCATTATACTTACATCTCTAACTAAAATATTTGATTAATTTTCACAGCTCATAGCTAAGTTCTTGCTACAGGATTGGATATGTGTCAAAACTTATCAATAAACTAAGCCACAACTTGTTGACATGGGAAAATGACCCATGTCAACTTCATAGACGTACCTAACAAAAGGTGCCGATTAGACCTTTCTTTGTCAAAATGGCAAGCCCTTCGATTATGGACCAACTATAGTAATCAAGGTTTTATGAGTTTCAAATGAAATGCAACTCATACACTATGCAAAAATGCACTATGAAACACAACTAACTAAATCCTAATTAAAGGAGAAAAGAACAAAGGTTGGAGATGTAACTAATAGCAGGGAGAATAGTCCACCATTGCCCTCGAAAATGAACTCAAATCGAACCCTACCAACTCCCTCCCAAAGTGAAATGCTCTAGCTACTTAGAGCACTTCCTTGTCACAAAACCAACTCATTACCTAGCTAACCCAAAAGATGACTAGGCATACAACAATAGGGAGAATGGTCCACCAACTAAAGCATATGCATAATTAGAAATTATAAGCAACTAAGAAAAGAATCTAATCACCAAGTAACCCCTTTGTTTCATATCATGCATTAACGAGTATAAAATAAGTGAGAGAAAACATCATAACATGTGAAGAGTCATGTAGGCTATCATGTCCATGCCCACGAACACCAAGAGAACTAAGTGAGGAGAGAAGAGCCCCATGAGGACCAAACACGGTTCTACAAGGATACTAGAACACTACATAACCATACAACCTCTTTATTAACATATGAAAATAGATTATAGTGCGAAAAAGAGAACCTTTGAATAAGGAAATAGTTCTAGTTATAAGATTTTATGAGGCACTTAACCTTTCAACTTCAATGACTCTTCATCTACCCTAGACTCTTCACCTATCTCGAGCTTCCAACCTTGTACAAGTTTTTTCTTTATCCTCTTCTTCATTATTAAACCATGTTGTGAGGATAAGCTATATTCAATAATATTTCAATAATTCCAATTAGGATCAATCAAGATGAGGTGTTTGAATGAACAATATATTGACTCTCGATGCACATATGTTGAGCACACAATTTGTGATTTTTAACTACAACTCATTCTTGCTTGCTTACACATCCTAGTCAACCTGAACATTGTGGGCACTTCTGTGATGATGTGCCTCAATGTTTGTAGAGTACAAGGATGATTTTAAGGATGGAAATTTATTTTAAAATGTAGAAACCTTGGTGAATCTCACTATTCCTTCATATGCCAACTATAAATGTTCAGCGATATTTTTGTAAAAATATTCAAATTTCTAAGGATTTTATATAGTTTGTATAAAATTTTGGCGATTTTTAAGGCAAAATAATTTTATCCTATAGAATTTGGGTGAATCATTTTTAGAATGACGAATCTTTTTTGGGGGGAAACCATGGAAAATTAGCCCATGAGCGAAATTTAGCCCCTAAAACCATCCTTGGTAGAGTATGGCCTTATTTTATTCATATTTGATTTGTACCAATATAGTGTTGGAGATTGCACCATCCCTTTGCATTCCTTGATCCATGATTGAAAATTGATGTGAGCTTTGTCTTAATCCTCCACTTACCTTGGAGACTCTCATTCCAACAACATTGTTATTCTCAACCCTCTCTTCTTCATCTTGTTCTCACATCTCTACATAGTGGTCCACTATTTTCATTTTTTCTCTTTGATACAATAGAACCAAGAGATTAATTTTGAACATGATGTCAAGGAGACACATTTCTACATGATCACCAATTTTCAACAAAATTTGATGCCTCCCACGTGTCCAAAACTAGTGTGTTGTAGGTTCCATATTTTATTTCTACATTGATAGAGGACTATTGTTTTGGTCAATGCACACTCATCCTTTTGATTTAAGGTCTAATTTGTGGATATGTTGTAGAGGAAACATCCTATATCATCTAATCAAATTACATAAAAATTCATTGAGTTTCAGTTTCTCTCCCAAGACATGCACTATTTAGATATGTCGCACTTAATTTTCTAGAAATAGGGATTTAATGTTGTCTCTTATGAATAGTCAATATTTGGAATGAGGGTCTCTTATACATTGTAGGGGACACCTCCATATACCTTCTCTCCAAATTTCATTATATATATGTGTGTGTGTGTGGTGCTAGTTTCACTCTAATTCAAAATCCTTAGTGGTATCATTGAGTACATAGAGTTTAAATATTGAGGGTTTCAAGAGAAGCATAGGGTTTCAAATGGAGGTCACTTTCAGCTTTAATTTTCTGCAGATCTAGAGTGGGATCGGCAACTAGGTGGAGGCAGGAGAACTCTCAATTGTGCACTATGGACGACCCTTCACAACTAGTTGATTATTCAGAGGATTCACTGACGAAAGGACATTATTTTCATTGATCACATCATTAAACCTCACACAGACATTTTCACCTAGATTGTGTCAGATCATGGGGCCCGGGGGTGGATCACGAAGTTTCTCCTGTTGTCAGAGTGTGGATCCAGATGGATCTATCCAGCCAGAAGTTCCATCTCTAAAACCTTGTCACTTTTCAGGTAGGTTTTCTATAGATCTTGGAGAATCACAATTGTTTGAGGTATCAAATAGGCATGGTAAGCCTACAAAAGTCCATTCGACAGTCAATGTGTTTGGTGTTGAGGAGCCTGGAGGGTTTACGCATAGAGAAAGTGGACCTTGGGGCTTTATTGGTAACAATATTAGTTTAGAGGAACTACAAGGTGTTGATGGCAGTAAACAAGCACAGAAGCGGAAAGTGGTTAAATCTAGGGGTGGTGAAGTTTCTCTAGTTGTCGATGAGGACTTATAGGTTAGCCAAATATTGGACTTGGACAGTAAGGCTATTGTCAAGAAATTTTGTGGTCGATGTTTATCAGTTCCCTCTTTAAGCTCATGGATGGAATCAGTTTGGGTTTTGGTTATAGTGTATGCTCTGACCTTCCATATATTGTTTCGGTGTTGGATAGGAATTGTTTTCTCTCAAAATAAGAAACAAACATAATAATCTATGGTCATTGGTATTGGGATCGAAATCCCTTTTGTGCCAAACCATGGGATCCCCTCTTCAAGCTCATGAGGAATACTTGTATAGCATCCCTATGTGGGTTAATCTCCCCAAGCTCCCACTCAAGTTTTCATCTGATGATAGTTTGTAGGCTATCAAGAATGTTTGGGAAAATTCATTATTGTGGATCCGAGTTATAAGAGTAGTAATTGCACGTCAGTTGCACATATATTGGTAGAACTGGATCCTACTCAATGTATTTTCGAGTCGATAGATATTGTGAGGGGAGATATTTCTTTCATGTAGATCCTTGACTATCTTAGTGTGACATTTTTCTATATGAGATGTCATCATGTAGGCCACATGTTGGTGGACTATGATCAGGTTTTCTCAAAAAAATTAAGGTTGGTTCTAGTCCAGGTATTAGCTTTCCATCTGGTTTGAAACACTATGCTTGTTCTAACAGCGCTAACTTTGTTGTTGCGCCCCCTGGTCTATATGATGGGGGATATGTTCCTGTATTAGCTCTTACAAAGGTGGTGAATTATGAGTCCCGTGAGGAATTCAAAGTGGGAGAGATTGAGGTCCCTTTGGCATACAAGGTCCCATTAAATGTTGTGGCACAATCCCCGTGTGATTTTTCCAGTGATGAATTAGATATTGTGCCCTCTCAATGGAACCAAATTGATGCTCTTTGCTCAAAATGTGAGTCTTCTCTTCATGACTTGGATAAATATTTTCCGACCATTGTCCCTCTTGGGACTTCTTCCTCTTTTTCTTTGAACCATCCTTCGAGGGGTCTTGATGTGGGGCATGTTTCCGCCTTATACACACTTGGGATATCGTGGAATAAATCTTCAATCCACTTAGTGTGTCCTTGGGGGCAAGTTTTGAGTCAAGGTGATGTCACCTGATCCTCAACTCCTCCGTCTAGGCCAACTCCTAGTGAAGCCAAGGGGGGTAATCCATAACAAAAATACTAAGGCTTTTTAAAATATTTTAAGCAAAAGAACTACTTCTAGGAATCTATTGCAAATAGAACACACACATTCAACATTTATCATTCATCAGATGAGATACTTGTATAAATCATTTGTCCATAAAGATGCATGAATAAACCAAGTAGGATACAAGTTCTACAAGATTGATAAATTTGTTAGACAATCACACATGAATGAAATAGACTGCTCATATACATAAAGATAAATCCATAGTACCAGTGCCTTAAAAGTGTCGTGGGGAGTTGTTGATCACGTGTTTTATTAAGGTAAATTGAATGTAGATTAATGAGAGATTGTGTGGCCTCTTTAGAGGCTACCTCTTTATTTGGAAACTTGTGAAAAACCTCCCGAAGCCCCAAGGCCTCACCAGTAATTTCACTAAGGGTGTTGAATGTCCAACACGTGGAACCTAAATCTCAAATTTCTCATCTGACTTCACACACTCCCCTTAGGCGTTTTCACGCGCATTAAGGTAGCAACTATTGAGATTTCCCTAATTAAACTACTCCTCACAAATAGTTCTGATGAATCCCAGGATCAAGCTAGGCTCGAAAGGGTTCAGAGCATACATCGGTAATTACGGGGAAGGATTATTTTAAACTTTGAAATAAAGAAATAAACTTTGAAAAAATTGAAACTAAAATAAATCTTTGCAAGATTTATTGTTGATAGAAAAAGTAAAATCTAAGCTAATCATGCATAAAGATTGAAATTACTTTTAAGCTTAAGTGCATGAAAGATTTGAGTGTTGTGTGTGATTTATTTCCTTATTCTAATGTGTGTTTGTGAGATCATATAATAAGACTTGCAAGGGAATAAAGAAAAGACAAGTGCACAACACACCAAACCCCCTAATGGGGATGAAGAAACTGGGCTCAAAGGGCCTGCTTTTATTAATCCTATTACAAACGAGAACCGAGTTCTCCCTTTTCTCTTTTTTGAAATTTTAGACCCTTATAGAATGGATCAAACTAAAAGAAACTATTACAATAGGTTCTCTAAAGGTCATGGTCTTCAAGGGTTCCAACTTGGGCTCAATTTTCTTCACTTTAACCTTGATTTCGCCAGAGTTTCCCCTTGTTTTTTGATGGACCTGCTAAAAAACAGCAAAGAATGTGATTAGAATATGATGAAAAACACTTTAAGAAACTAAAGTAAAACTTGGAAAACTTCGACCAAAAATTTCTAACTCTTTTCTTATGCAAAAATGCAATTTTTTAGAGGTTTTCCAAAGCTTTAAATGAGCCTAAACTAAGCTCTTTTAGGTGTTTTTGTTTGTTGTCCCAAAAAAGCAAGCATAAAACTCCTAATTAGCTTGATCTACAATGCAAACTAGAGCAACTTTCTTCCTTAAGATTTAGATAAAAATTTACAGAAAATTGCAACAAAACTAGCTTAGATCTACTCTTTAAATGAGAAAGAATTGAAACTAGGTCTAAGACTTTATGCATGCAATACTAGATGCTAAAATTAATCTTTAAAATCGAATCTAGTTAACATGCAAGCAAATAAAGAGGGAGGAAGAAGAAAATTTCTGATTTTGGAGCCTTCGCTTGAGCGTGGAACTCTTTGGGCTATGGGGTCCCTTTGGTGTGAGGAAGAGGGAGGATGTATTCTTTCGAACTCTTGCACAAATACTAGATGCAAACTAGCTCATTTGTTTCTCCAAGCACTGGATCCTACATGCTACAAAGAACACTTGCAAATACCTGTAAACTTGGTGTTTCCTACACAAGAAACCCCAGTTGCACATTAGTTTAAACAAAAACAAGATATGCAATACAAGCTTCAAATATAAGTAAAAAAATGGATTAGAAATCAAATAAGCTAGAGAATCCACTCCAATCAGATAACAATATCCCTACCATTAGCCAAATTACACAATAGATAAATGCAAGAAATCAAAGCAACATCACCTCAATATATGTCCAACATCCATCCACACATGAGCACCAAACACCAATAGATTGACCTCCAAAGTCTCTTTTATTCCAATATAAGAAAGATATTACAACAGTATACAATAAGTTCGCCCAAACTCCAACTCACTAAATGGAGAGGGGTCGCCTTCTATTTAACATAGTTTGGGTGACAATTCCCATGAAGGATGTGCAAGTGTAAGAGGAGATGTGCAAGGAGTAGAGTGGAGATGGAGTGAAGCAAAGTGAGGTGGAGTGGAGCGATGGAGGTGGAGGTGGAGGTGGAGTGAAGTGGGAGTGAGTGGTAATGAGGTGGAGTGGAAGTGGAGTAGTGAGGGCGAGTTGGAAATTGGGATTATCTCCCCCTCTTGCAAGTGTGCCAACTAAGAAGGGAAGGTCGAGTCATAACATTGGGAATATCTCCCTTGCACACATCATCAACCATGTCACCTTCATCTTTAGTGAACTCGTCCTTTCTCTGAGTTGACTGAAAATAAAGGAAAAACATGTCCCCTACATGTTTCCTAACTTTTAGCAACTTTCCTAAATTTTAGGGAATTTAATTAAATCGCCCTTTTTGTCTTTTTTCAAGAGAAATACATTTTTGAGTGATTAAAATCACTTTTTTGCCTATACAGAAGGGGAATAGGGGTCTAAAGTGTGCTCTGGCTTAGAAAATGATCATAAACATGGCATCTGACAATGACTGATGCCATATTTTTACAATTTATTGACTTTACATTAAAAAAACTATGTTCTGCAGGAAATTTATTATTTGACTAAAACATTAAAAAAATCTATGGGGACCTAGCGCAATTTCCATATGACTCAATAGACATGACCTGGCATGAAATCATATACATTTAGACACTAGACATTGGTTATACCATGCCAAGGCCTAACCACCAGCACATACTCTAGGTTTGGAGTCAGTCTTGAGTGAAAAAAATTAGAAATTATTAATCGCCCACTAAGGCAGGCAAAAAATAATTAACAAGTGAAAAAAAACACTCTAGAGTTCATGCTCATGCCCAGGTCTTAGGTGGCCAATAGTATTTTACAACTTTCATTCTCAATTCATTTATTAAAATGCCCTGAAAGGATGGAAATGCGGAAAAAGGTGGTCTAATAGACCTATTGAATCTATGAACTCTGACTTCTGAGCATATGTCTGCTCAGTCTTTGGCGGCTCATCTACAAATCCAGCTAGTGCAACTTGGTGGATAATAGGGCCTAGGATGCATGTTTCCTCTGGACTAGTATCAAAGGTTTATCCTCTTTTCAGTTATAATACCAGTGGTTTCTTGGTGGATCTTTCCATGGATTTGGATGGCTCCTCCCATATTTCTTTTGAGTTAACCTATGCTTGTTCTTCTTGCTCGATCTTGTCCTCCTTAGGGCATGAGCCTTATCTACATCATTCTCAAGTTCTTGCAAAAGGGTCAGTCTTGTATGGGGGTTTGGAAGTTGGTGATCCTAAGGAGTCTGTTTTTCAAAAGTGGGGAGGAAATCATCATTAAAACATGCTCAATAGAAGGCTTCTCGTGAAGTCTCTCAAGGGTGACAATGTCTCATCTCTTCAGTTCTTATAGTAGGGATAACCCCTATCGAGGGGAGAAACTGAATCTTATGATTGTCAATATGAGATGCCTAGGGGGAAGGGCCAAAAAACTATCCCTAAAGAACTTTTTTAGGGATCAACTTGATGTTGTTTCTATGCAGTAATATATGGGCTTGTGTGAGCCAATTATTGTGAAGTTAAACAAGCTTTTATCAGGTTGGGTTTTTATGGGGTTGGGATCTATAGGATTGTTGGGCAGGCTCATTATAGGTATATATCCAAATTGTAATCACATAAATTGTATCTTTTATCCCTCAAGTTTATGCACATAAGTATGGAGTAGAATTGGATAGGGCATTCGTGCTACTAAATGTATATGTCATGTATGGTGATCAAGAACTATTCTGAAATCGCTTGTTGGGGTGCACCTGCTTTCACTCTGTCGACCTCATCATTGTAGGTGATTTGAATTTTATTCTCAATCATGATTAGATCTAGGGGGAAGCTTCTCATGAGGATCACTTAGCACATTTATTTATAGGAAAACTAGAACAGTTTGGTCTTATTGATGTTGAGCCAACACAGATACACCCCACATGGAGAAACAATCAAAGTGGTGTACAAGGCATTCTTAAAAGGATGGATCGTGTTTTAGTACATCAGGACTTGTTAGAGCATTCGATACTTTTTTGTTCTTCGGTGGGAAATATCCGATGTTATATCACTTCCCATTTTTTTTAATTTGAGTAGGTGGGAAAGCATCTCAAGACACCTTTAAAATATAATATGACGTCGCTTGGTGTGGAGAAATTTTGAAATCTGGTTCGAGATAAATGGAAACATTTTCAAGTGACTAGTAGTGACATGACCAAACACCATTTTTCTTTTGCTCTTCGCTCGCTTAAAGTAAAGGTGGTGGTTTGGTAATGACCTGGAGGAAAAAAGTTGAAAGGAATCTTTGGTCGATTGAACATGAGATTGAATAGTTGTTCTTAGTTCATCGGGATGGTTCGGGTTCTTTTTCAGATGTGGAATCAGGATGGGATTTGGAAGCTAAACGACATCAATATTTATTATAGTAGGAACATGTGTGGTGGTTGAAAAGAAAATCACTATGGCTCGAGGTGGGGGATCATAATACAATTTTTTTTCAAAAGTTTTCTAACTATCAAAAAAACAATAATACTATTTGGGAGCTGGAAGATTGAAATGGACACAAGGTTTAGGGTTTTTGACCTCTCTTGGTATTGAACACTTTTGTTCTATGTTTAAGAAGCCGGGTCATGTGAGGATGGGGATGTCCTTAAACTCATTTATTATTTCCCTCATCAAATTGAAGAAGAAGAGAACCGAGAGATATTTCTTGGAGTCTCCAAGGATGATCTACAATCGGTGATCTCTTCATTCAAGAAAGATAAAATCCTTGGGCTTAATGAATGGATGGTGGAGTTTTTTTATGAATTTTTCAAGGTCATGGGTGATGATCTATTGAGGGTGGTAGAAGAGGTCAGATTTTCGAGCAAGATGTTAGGCAATTTTAACTCCACCTTTATAGTTGTCATTCAAAAATCATATTGTCCTACTACTTTTGAGGATTTTCGACCCATTTCTTTATTCAATAGTGTATACAAAATTATGGAAAAAATAATCATTGTGTGTCTCAAGCCCTTCTTGTCCAACATAATCTCTTTAGAGAAATTTGGATTTCTAAAAGGTAGGTTCATCCATGAAAGAGTTGGCTCGATGCAGGAAGGCATGCACACTATTAAAATTCATAAAATCCTTATGTGTATGGTAAAAATCGATCTATCAAAGGCCTATGATCATGTATCATGGATTTATTTGCATTTGTTGATGTTGATGTTGATTATTGGTTTTTCACTTCTAGTCATTAAATAGATCTTGCAATGTGTTTCTATTGTGTCCTTTGTACTATTGATCAATGGTGCACGGTCGCAATTCTTTAAATATCCTTTGGGCCTCCTCCATATGTGTCCCCTTTCTCCCTATTTGTTTCTTCTTTTGGTTGATGGGATTAGCAGGATTATATATGAACCTAAGCATTTGCACATTTTCCAGGGAGTCAAAGTGGGTAGTACTAGCATCACATGCATTTGTTGTTCATGGACAATGTTTTAATATTTTGTTTAGGTGTTGAACCTGATGTTCAAGTCCTAAAGGACATTATGGCACTTTTGTGTGGGGAAACGGGGATGGAAATAAATCTTCAAAAGTCTGCAATCTTCTTCCTAGAGGTAGAGGAGTATTTAAAATGTTCTATCACAAATCTTGTGATGTTCCCATATTATGACCTTCATGATGGTATTCAGTATTTGGGGTTCTGACTCAAGGCAAACAACTATGGTATCAAGGATTGGAAATAAATACTCTTCCATACTGATAAGTGCATAAATTTTTGGTGTCATCTGACTCATGGTGGATCTCCAAGGGGGTAGACCCATGCTCATTGAATCTGTGATCGAGGCAATTCCAGTATATTGCCATCTATTGGCGTTGATTCTAAAAGGTATTCTTATGTGAATACATAAGCTCTGTTTCAATTATCTAGGGAAAGGAAGCAATGAATTCCTAGGATCGCATCTGGTGAATTGGAAGGTATTGTCTTGGACAAAAGGTCAGGGTGGGTGAGTTTTAAAATATTTTTCTACCTTTGGTCATGCTCTGGCTCCAAAATCCTTATGGGTCTTTTTGACACAAGATAGTCTTCGAAGGTGAATCCTAATGGACAAGTACATATCCCCTGATTCCATCTTGGATTGGATTTGACATCAAAATAAGTCAATGAATAACATGTCAAATCAGTGGTAGGCGCTTACAATTGCTTTCCCAATTATTGGTAATTATATTGCATGGAAGGTTGGCTTGGGATCATCTATTCAAGTCGGTGTGGAGGTTATTACGAGATGTAGTGAGGGTATTTTTTCTCCCATCTGATCTGGTGAATAAAATCCAAGAATATGGTAGATGTACTCTCAATAGTTGTGGGGGCCCTACACAATCAACTATTTGGGCTCAATATTGGTTATCGATTGAGGCCCTAGGCTTGGAAGAAAAATGGGCTATTTCATGGGGAAATCTACTCAAGGAGTTAATAAGAGAACGTATTCATTTCATGGATGGTGAATATGAGTTAGTTTGGACATACAACTTGGAGGGGAGTAAATATACAACTAATTTTGGGTATAGGGTCTTAATGCAGGCGAATGAGGGTGACAATTTGTGGTGGTATCCAAAACTCGGTAAGGTTAAAGGACCCCCAAAAAGTATGTTTTTTATCGATTGCACTCAAAGGATGTGTGTTAACCTGGGATCAACTCTAGCGGAGTGGTAAGTAGGGTTCAGCGATGTGTCCTCTCTACAATATTTTCGAGGAAACAAGTCTACATTTTTTCATATATTGTGGATACACACGTCAGGTATGGGTTGATATTGAATGTTCTTTGGAACTCGATCATCTCTAGAATGGTATAATTGTGGAGGAATGCTTTGGTTTTTATTTCTCTAATTGCAACTAGCATTCGATTAGGACTCTTCCTATTGTGGTGGCCAGGGGTATTTGGCTTGCATGAAATGTGAGTCTATTTGAAGGAAAAACTAACTCCACCCTTCAAAGTTGCACATCAGTCTTTTGCTTTGCTATCTAGTTACAAGAAGGTTAAACCAATAAGGAATCTACGAGTCTCAAAGGAGCTGGTCATAAATAGGAACTAGGCTTGGGGATTTTTTTATGGATCTTGCTAGGGCCCAAACCATGTTTTTGGATTGGTATTCGTACTATATATCTCATACTCTCATTTTGTGACAGGAAAGGCCTATTTGGAACCAAGTACAAACAATATGGTTGAGATGAAGGCATTGTTCGCACTTCCCAGTGTGATGTTAACAGGGATGTGTTATCGATATAAGTCATGGGTGATTCAAAATTAACTATAGATTGGATGAATGATGAGATCCAATTGAAAATATGGGGTTGGTGGCTCTTGGGAAATCGTTAAAAACTATCTCTACTCTCTTTAAATATATCACTTGTAGGCATGTATATCGAGACATGAATCTAAAAACTGACTCACTCTCAAAGGGTGTTATTTTGTTAGCAAACTTGATTATTATTTTGGAAGCATTCATTGATGGGGTATTAATATCCCATAGCGAAGAGATCATCCCTAATCTATAAAAATAATTGGCCTTACTTGGCTAGGAGATTTTGGGAGCATTAGTTTTTTGAGGAAATTTTTGTCTTAGGTGATACATGATATGTGATGTAAGTTTTTTTGTTTGTCATAGACTTCTTTGGGAATCTAATACATCTTGTGTATTTAAGATACTTTTTCCGAGTGCAAAGATACATAGGGATTATAACTCTTTTTCTCTGGAAAATGACATACATTTATTTTCGAGTATATATATATATATATATATATATATATATATATATATATATATATATATATA
>JZKD02S1607567.1:210835-221031 GCA_000966675.3 Picea glauca | reverse complement strand
TCCCTTAGGAGACCTTAGAGCGGCCAACAGAGCCGTTAAACTCGTCAGGGTGGTCCATTCCAAACGGCTTGGGTTATTTAGACAACCCCGGACCGGTTCCACTCTTCCAGTTGACGAATGGACTGTTTCGCCCGTCAACAGGGTGTTCTCAAGACAATCAAAATTTTTGATCGATAAAAGGATCCCAAGGACAATCCAAGAAGCTTATGACATGGCCACAAAAGTTGAAGCTAATATCTCCTCATCCAAGGTAGAACATTTCTTTGTTCCACAAGTCAAGATTGATGACCCCAAAAATACCCCATAAACTCTTAGTCTGGAAAGAATAACATCCCTTGAGATATTCAAAAGGTGGGAACAAGACATTGACCCACAAGAGGATGAGGAGAGGGATCCTGATGAAGGTTACCAATCCCATGATGAAGAGAAAGAATTTACTCATGATTCCATCAAAGAAGACCTAGTTGAAGGACAAGAACTTGAAGAGCGTGATATATTAATATGTGTCTCTCCCTATGACGAAGCCATCCAAATTCCTATTCCTCCTGCACAAGACAAAGATAATGAGGTTAATCATTTTCCTTTTCAGGTTTTTTATGATGCCCTATTCTATGATTCAGAAGGTGAAGGAGTAAAGGAGTGTTTGGGCGAGCTAGATCCTCCATATTGTGACAAAGGCAAATCTATAATTTAAGAGGTGAATCATGGGGATGATGTATTGATAGCTGCTCTTCCTTTTGACGAAGTCATCCAAGCCTTTGAAACTCCTGCACAAGAAAAAGTGAATACTGTAATTTATTTCTCTTTCCAAGATTTTGATGACGCTTTATTTTATGATTTGGAGGGTGAAGAAGTGTTAGAGGATCCCTTGGATGTATTATATCATTCATGTTATGATAAACGTAATGACGTAATTGATAATATTGATGAGTTCATACATGTTGGAAGATGTAAATGGGATGTGATTGGTTCTGATGAGGATCTCATTTATGATATGGAGGGTCATTTCCATTTGTTGCCTTTACAACAATCATATGATGTTCCTAATAATTTTGACGTTTGACAACAAGATGATGATATAATCACAAAAGTTTTCCAAGCACCCAATGATGACCCGATGCAATGTTCTCCTGATGATTTTCAGGCATACCTTGAGGATTTTGATGAGTATTCATTTGAGCACTTGGATTTATTCTATGAAGAAGATTATCAACCGTCGTTGTGCTCAAATTTTGATAAAGGTGAGGACGTTGTTTACTTGAAGCATGATACTTGTGACAAGGTTGTCGAGATCCATTTGATTTCTTTACCTTGTTATGTCACTAAGGATGCAATTAGGGAACATGTCTCTTGTTTAAATTTTTCTTTAGGGAAAAAAATTCCGTTAGAATTCAAGGGGAGGTTGAATGCCTTAAGAAGTTTATGATCTCAATATTTCAACTTTCCCCTGAGAAGTTGTCAGTTTCCCTCTAGGTTATAGTTAATCCCTTTTTAGATCCCAGGGAGTGATGACGTCCAAGGTAGTCAACCTTGAGACTCTTTGAGCCAACCCTTTGAGTCGTTGACCTCCCATGATCCTTTTCTGAGATGGATTGATCACTTTTCTGGAAGCGTGACATGGCATGATTTTGTCCCTCCCTCCCGCCTCCATGAACTAGACTTTACAACTTTCTATGATATAATGCATGCTCTAACTCATGTTTATTTTGTGCTTAACTTGTCATTGTTTTGGCTTATGATGAAACACAGAGGTGGGTGTTATGATACATTTCTAGCATGGTTGTACTAGTTGTATGTTTATACCTAGTATTTGACAGGTAAGTACAGGTGAGGTAGGGTAGGTAGGAATTTGCATTCATTGTATATACCATTGCATTACATATTAGCATAGTTGTAGTTGCACTTTTCAAATTGTTTTCCTTACTTGTATATATGTATTTTCATGATTATGTTTTAGATTAGATAGTTGATTTCAATTTAAATCTTTGCATCATGTATGAACAAGGAGTGATAACACCACCCCAGGTATTACTAACATCTTATGTTGAGTCTTAAAAGTAATAGCTCACACCAGAGATGTTGAGGTTCTCATGCGCTCTATGATCAACACATGTCCCCAAGTTGGAGCCAGATGTAACCCCCAAACCTAGGGGTAACTAAGGAGATCATGTCTCAAGGCCCATAGGTCCTAGACATGGATTTCCGAGAGCCAAACAACTTGAGCATGGCCCCAAAAGGCCCCTTTTCCGCAACAGATCCCACATACCATCGAGAATAGTATCCATCACACCGTCCTGGTCTTGAAATGGAAATGAGTCTTGCTAAATGAGGTAATAAGTCTGTGTATCATGGTATGTATCGCTCTGATTTTTAAAACATTTAAACACGTTGCATTGAATCTTTCTGTATTTCATAACGTTTGATTGAATTTATGCTCTTTTCCTTGTTCAAACCTGGGAGCGTCACATGGTTCCCTAGTAAGTTGGTTTCCCTTTAGGATAGGTTGTTACCTAATGGATCTATGAAGAGTCATTGCCCATTCCATCCATACTTACCATTTTCCATATTTATCCCCTCCATCTATCCACATTTTTGGGCATTGGGGAAGGCTCCACTTGGAAAGGGTTGTATCTTACCTCATGGGAAGAAGGGGCTAAAGGCCCAGGGGGAAATGTGGCTGGAAAAATTTAAGATCCAAATTTAAACCTTCAATATGCTTCACCCAAGGATCCTCGAGAAAGCACTGAAACACTTCTCAACAAGAAAAGGGGACTCACATATGAATACAAAACTCAAGGAATTTGTTGGTGGATAGGAGGTCTCATCATGATCCGACCTATCATGACCATGAACATGTAGCGGTATGAAAATACCACCCAACTAGTCACCAAGCTAGGGTAGTGGCTCTTGGTTGCATGGCTAAGAGAAAGGGGGTCTCATCACGAGCCAACCTTCTCGTTTCCGTGAAATGTTTGTGGGTGAAACTGCCACTAGTTGGTCACCAAGCTAGGGCGGTGGCCATCCACTCTTTCTTTGCAGTATGAAGAAAGAAAACTAAAAGAATAAAGAAAAGATAAAAATAATAAATGGAAATCAGTGGGCTTGGAAACATTTGCATCCATGACAAGGTGTAGATCACCCTCAACAAAGGCACCCATAGGTGAGTTTTACATTTCCCTTCTATCACATGCACCTCATGCTGAAAGGTTTTCCTCTCACCACCTCATACATGAAGCTCATCTGGGGAAACAACCTTGACTTAAGGGAGACTGGCCCAATAGGACACCCTGAGACCATTCCAAACCCTAGACTTATCAAATTGCATAAGGTTTTGAGCATTTGTTTCAGTTTAATGGTGTTTAATGCACTTGTTTGGGAGTTTTAATTATTAGATGTGATTTACATATGATGTGGCCATGAGTTATGGACCCCTAGAGGGCGTACTTATTATCTTTGCAGAACCTTGCCCGATGAACATGTACATGGAGAGATGAATAACTCAGACCTTCATGAGGGATCAAAGCCCATTTGATGGATGCTGAGACCCCATCCGTGGGGTAAGATGAAGATGAAGGGGTTCTACCAAGAAGAAGAAGGATGTTTCATTTGGAGGAACTTTGGTGGACCTAGACCTAGGAGGTTGTTCCTTTCCCACCTAAACACTGGCCTTTGGAGGCCTTGGACGTCACCCATGCAACCCTGGATGTTTCTACATGCAGTGGTTGTCACCTTTGGTGTAATCTTGAGGTTATTGGCACGCGCAGGTAGGGTTTTGGCCTTTGGAGGCCCAACGTTTCACTCCCCGAGCCCAACGTTCCATGACAGAGGTCCAACATCACCCTAGAAGGGAATAAAATCACCCTTAAGAGGGTATTTAGATGCAAATTTATTTTATTTTGTTAGAATTTAATTTTTGTAACAAATTGGTTAGGTCGACCCAACAATTTTGAATTTAAATTAATGTTGGGCCTAATTTGGTATAGATAAACAAAAAGTACATTCATTTTGGATCATAACTCTCACTCTGGAGAGTGGATGTAAGAAATGTTCTCTCTACTAAGGGTTATTGGCTGAAATAAGGGGGGCACTATTCTTTTAAGGCTTGTTTTTTGGCACTTGGACAAATTTTATGAAGTTTTGTGGCAATGTTTCATGGTTTTACATGATTATTCTTGGTGCAAGTAAGTAGATTTTTACTTTGTCATTGCAAATGGTTATGATAATGGTTTTCTTGCTCATACAAGATTATGAAATTGCATGTTTTAATTAATGCTTGAAGTAAGAAATTTAAAGTGCTAACTTTCTTGCTTTTCATTTGCCTAGCTTTATTGAATTGATCTAGTAACTAGTGAAACCCTAGGCCCCTAAAGTGATAGCTCTCTAGAGGTTTATACTTATTTATTGTGCAAAGTACTTTTCATCCATAAAAATCCAAGAAGAATGAGGTGCTAGGGCCTAGAAGTGCCTACACCCTAGCTTCCTCACTTCTTGAGGTCAAACCTAGGAGGACTTAAGGTACTAGTCCTCCTAGGTCTTTCTTCCTCTTTGATTATGTGTAAAATCACTTGTTAACAACTTTGAAGGAGGCTGCCTACTTGACTCCACTACCCTTAGAAAGGCACTAGTCAAACCTCACTCTTTGACAAGTATCTTCAAACTCAAACTCCAAATCATTTCCTACTTGATTACCCTATTGACTTTAACTAGTTAACTAACCTAGCTTAGAGATACTAACAACCACTTAATTACTGCTGATAATTCATTGTTACAGCCATTGTTTGCAGTGTATATCAGCCTACCGACCACCTTAGAACAACCCATAATTTGTACAAGGCAAGTTACTATCAATATATGCTAACGTTTTTGTTCAATTGACTTAGCAAAGTGCATTTCTGAAGTTGTTATAAATCACTTTGTTGTTGTTGTGATGATTGCTACAACCATCATTTGCAACTTATATCATTCTTATTGGTCATATTAATCAACGCAGAATTTGTACGAGGCAAAGAACAATCAATTAGAATTAAAATCTACATCTAATTGCCTCTTTAAAGTACATTTTTGAAGGTTATTATTGTTGTCATCACTTCTGCTCTAATGTTGTTACAATTATCATTGACAACCTGTTAAATTTATTTGTTGATTGACACATATAGAACTTAAATGTGTCAAAGTATTATCATTTAAAATTTTGAATATCTTGTTATATTCTCTGAATAAGTGCATTTTTTGGATATATTTTGCAGCTGTTACCTTTTGATTTATTGTTGTTATACACTTATTTATTTCTACACATACTTACTAGTTAGCATTTACTTTTACAAGTTTAATGTCTTGTTTGAAGCACTAACATCATTTCTGCTTGTAAACTGCCACATTATTCACTTGTTGTCTTGATTAAGGGTAGGTACATTTTACTTCATCCTTCAAGACATAACTTAGTGGCTCAGCCTGATTTGAGTGACTAGAGAGAGAGGGGTAGTTTACCTTGTCCTTTTCCCTTCCTCAAACCCCTTAGGTCTTAGGACATGTTCCTTGGAGTGGGTTTTTCCTCCTAAATAGAAAGGGGTACCTTGTTGAGGTGTTAGTGACATGATTACCCCCGTGTTACGCCAATCTATTCCCACTTGCCTTAGTCTTTGGGGCAAGTAAATATTGTGCGATAACAGTCCCAAAATTGCAGCAATATATATAAGTTATGACAAAAGAAAATTAAACCATCAAAATTGAGTGTATGATGTTGGAAAATAAAGGTAGAAATTAATAGACAATTCTCCAATATATAGACCAAGACTTTGATAGCAAAAGAGGGTTGTTATTAAGTTTTATCAGCATAGTTTTATAACATCCTTATGGTTGTAGAAAATTTTTGCAACAAGAACATGTTCTACCCACTAAAATCAATAAACAATCCACCCAAACAATAGCTCTTAGACAATAGATCAATTATGATAACTTGCAAGTAAATTCCAAGTAAGCCACATTTAATAAAAGAACCACTCGAACATGTGCATTAAATCCCCTCTTTTCAAACTAAACAAGTGCTCAAAGACCTTATAAAATTTTCCAAATTTAAGTATGGGAGGGTTGTCATGGTGCCCTATTGGGTAGATCAATCCCCAAATCAAGGAGTGTTTCCCAAGTAGACCCTCTCTAAATCATGTAAAAGTGAACGAGGTGGATGGGGGCATGACACTTGGGAATGGGGTTTCTTGACATACAAGGGCTCATATTGTCTCTTTTATGGGTGCCTTTGTAGAGGGTGTTTTGCATCCCTCATTCGCAATGCAATATTTTTCCAAGCCCTTGACCCTTTGACCCCTAATAAATCCTAAACTAACCCTAGTACTAACCCCTAACTTTGCCCTAACTCTCTACTAACCCTAGCGCATTTGTTGAGCTATTTAGAAGTAGTTTTCAGTGGCTGATGTTTCATCTATAAATCTTGGTTTACTACAGCCATAAGGCTGATAAATATCAATCCAGTAACATTTTGTTTCAGCCTTTCTTTCTGTGCTAAAGTATTGCTTTATCATTGTTGAGTTGAGCTAGCCTTCACTAGCTTATCTCTTGCTTATTCAATTATACTTTTAGCACTTATTTTGAAGCCTTTACTATCTTTTATGAGTTTATATATATCATTTATTTTTGTTGCAATTAGGGACAACAAGCTTAACTTTCTTGTCCAACTAAGATATTACAAGCATCATTTGTTTTCATTGTGTCTCAGGCATGTACTTTACTCTTGACAGGTCACTCAACTCTTTTGGAAACCCTTAACCTTTCCAAAGACCCTTTTCCGAGATCTTCCTACCATTTAGAATTGACCTGTAAGGATATCAATCCATACTTATCATTTTCCATCTCAATCCCCCCTAGGGTCACTGAGATTCCCCCCTTGAGATGACTACCTCACCTCTAAAGTGACGGGAACACCTGCCTAAGGTGACAATGGGTAGATTCTTTCTAATTTTTCGCCAATTGGTGGTAGGGATGGTATTTTCCCAACCTACAACTTGTGCGATAACAAACACTATTTCAAAAACAAAGCTCATCAAAGAGTTTCTTTTCACTTCATGTTAAAGAAAAGGCATCAAAGAAATAATAAAATATGTTGTCTGACCTAGCATTGAAAATTTGTTGGTGTCCTCTATGATCTACTTTGGCTGAAACGTAGTACTGAGGTCATAAGTGGGATTTATGCATTTATAAACCCAAAATCCATTTTTTATTGAGTGTAATTATTTTTTTCCAAGGAGTTGTTCATTGGACTTATTGGTAAACCAAGTTTTCCTAGAGCTTGTTGATGAATACTATTGCTTCTTCCTTAATGTCCCCACTTTCCGAGATTGCAAAGGGACTCACTCATGTAATGATATTGACGGTTTAGATTCTCAAAGGGCCTTGACCAATGATTTTTTTCCAAGTGTTCTAGCATATTAACACTTGATTTGGGTTGTTATTGTTTGTAATCCCAACACTAAAGGATAAATCACATATAAGGAAGCTAACGGTTTTTAAATTGTGTTTTCACACAACACTAGATGAAAAATCATAGAGAATGGATGTTAGGGGGTTTTCATCAAGTGAAACACCCACTAGGTGACAAATTATAGTATTATAAACCGAGTGCCTATCTAAACTATGATTTTCACCCTTAATAGATGACAAATTGCATCATTCCAAACCCCATGAGTCTCTAAATTGAAATTTGTTTTATTTGGGGCCAATGGGAATGTTCCATCAATCATACACATCCATTTTTCTAACTAACACCAAATCATAGAGCTCCAAAGGTAGAATACCATCAACCTTGTGATTTTTTCTTCATTTAATTGCCACTTGTTGCTTTAGCTCATCACCATTCAACCATGTGGTTGTTCAATTTTCCCAAGCATGCTTATCTATGATCTTTTGATAATGGTAAGAATTCTTATATGTTTTCAAGATTATCCTACCATCCACAAATTTCTAAAGGTGTGTACACTTGTATCTAAGGAGTTTCTTCCCTTAGATTGGTGTATAGTTCCTAATTTGGATGCTCAAGTAGTTTTCTATGATTGAATTTCATTTTGGATTGGTGCTACACATTGTAGAAACTTCCAAATTGTTCAAAATAGAGTTTCACTCCTCATTGCCAATTGATCTCATGCATAGGACAAGTCTACATTGCATTTTGGTATGCAAGCATCTTATCATTCAATAAAATAACTAGTTGAAGTGATGGCTATCTTCATCAAACATTCAAGAAATTAACAAAGTTTGATCACTTAAGGAGCAATGTTCTACACTTGTAGTCAATCCAATAAAGATGAAAAATAGTACCATAGTGTTCATGTAGTTGTAGTCATCATCCATAAATATCTTAGAGTGATATTTAGCAACAAATGAGGGAAACCCATTTACTTTTGGTTTGGGTAGTATATAGAAACATACTTGGATTGATTTGCCACTCTTGAACTCTAGAAAACCTTTGCATTTCATGCCTTACTCAAATGTGATGGTGAAACACATGGTATTTTATTGGTAATAGGGATGGGAGTCTCTTGTTCTATGAAATTACAGAGGATCTCTTGAAGCTTCATAGAGTTCCATTCAACCTTCTACCTCAGTGAAATGGACCACTTGCCTATCATGGAAACCCCATAAGTCAAAAAAATTCATATATGGCTAGGTTACAGGGAAGTCATGGTCCCCTTCAAGGCTCTTTTAATATTACAACAATGATTTTATATGTTTAATTTGATCATTCATAGTTTTACATGCTCTTTCAAAAGCTAATCGTTGTGGCATATTTATTTTCTTGTATTGTGAAAGTAGAGAAAGTTGTCTATAACCACTATCCGGTGCCAAAAAGTTGATGGTGGAATTTGAGTTTCAAAATTCATACATCACATACAATCAATGGTGATATCACTCACTTGGTTTGAATCGATGACCAATCATGTTGTTTCCTTAATGGAAATACTTTGATTTATTGATGACATGTTAAATTTACAAATAATTAATCACTCTTAGAGGTAAATTACATTTTTTCATTTGGAGAGAGAGAAATTGATCACTATAAATTAATATACACAATGCAAAGATGAATGTCCTCTTAGAACTTTTTTTGTCATTCACACTTGATTCACTTCAATCATTTAAAGAGAAAAAATACTTATTATTGTGAACATTTCATTTAGATTTAAAAGTCATATTTTATTTAGTCTAAGTAGCCTTAAGTATTTATTGCTAGGCTTCCCTCCATCACATAGATTATGATTCTTTTGCAATGTCTTTGCTTAATAAAGGTTACATTTGTATGTATAGATGTGAGAACAAGATGAAGAAGAGAGGGTTGAGAATATCATTGTTGTTGGATTGAGAGTCTCCAAGGTAACTGGAGGATCAAGGCAAAGGTCACATAGATTTTCACTCATGAATCAAGGAATGGAAAGGGATGGTGCAATCTCCAACACTATATTGGTACAAATAAAATATGAATAAAATAAGTCCATACTCTACAAACACAGAGGCACATCATCATATAAGTTCCCACAATTTTCAAGTTGGCTAGGATGAATAAGCAAGCAAGAAGGAGTTATTGTTAAAAATCACAAATTGTGTGCTCAACATATGTGCATTGAGAGTCAATATATTGGTCATTCACACACCTCACCTTGATTGATCCTAATTGGAATTATTGAAATCTTATTGAATATAGATTATCCTCACAACATGGTTTAATAGTGAAGAAGATGATAGAGAAAAAACTTGATTTCACCCAAGGATAAATGTTCTACACTTGTGGTCAATGCAATAAAGAGGAACAATAGTACCATAGTGTTCATGTAGTTGTAGTCATCATATATAAATCTCTTAGAGTGATCTTTAGCAACAAGTGAGGAAAATCCATTTACTTGTGGTTTGGGTAGTATATAGAAACATACTTGTGTTGGATTACTAAGAGGGGGGGTGAATCAGTAATAGCGTAATTATAATCCTTTTTCTTAAATGTTATATCAATGTAGAATTATTATCCAATAATGAGCAGTAAGAAATAAACAATCACACAATACACAGTACACTAGTGTTTTACGTGGAAACCCAAATCGGGAGAAAACCACATAATGCTTTTTCTTATGTCTTGAAGAATTACATTCATTGGAAGCACCAACTTCCTTTGTTTTCCAGCTGCAACTGGAAGGAGGCTC
>JZKD02S1607567.1:195772-209470 GCA_000966675.3 Picea glauca | reverse complement strand
TCTCATTATTCCATAATTAAGCATGGGTTCTCTTACTCCACAAAGCGTCTTCCCATGAGGGCTTTCACCATAAGGGGACCACTTTGGAGTTCATCCATATTTAATTCTTATCAACAATGAAAAAACAATAATGAGTCACATTTACATCAAAAAATATTGGGTCCATTACCCAAACCTTTGTGCTACGGGGTTTTCTTCAAGGGTTGACATCAATGACAACCAACCTTAATCAACAACTTGGATTGATTTGCTACTATTGAACTCTAGAAAACCTTTGCATTTCATGCCACACTCAAATGTGATGGTGAAACACATGCAATTTTATTGGTAATAGGGATGGGAGTATCTTGTTCGATGCAATTACAAAGAATCTCTTGAAGCTTCATAGAGTTCCATTCAACTTTCTAGCTTAGTGCAATGTGACACTTGACTATCATGGAAACCACATAAATCGAACAAATGCATATATGGCCAAGCTTTAGGGAAGCCATGGTTCTCTTCAAGTCTCTTTTCATATTACAACAATGTTTTTATATGTTTATTTTGACCATTCGTAGTTTTACATGCTCTTTCAGAAGCTAATTGTTGTGGAATATTTATTTTCTTGTATTGTGCAAGTAGAGAATGTTATCTATAACCACTATTCGGTGCCAAAATGTTGATGGTGGAGTTTGAGTTTCATAATTCATACATCACATACAATCAATGATGATATCACTCACTTGGTTTGAATCAATGACCAACCATGTTGTTTCCTTAATGGGAATACTTTGATTTATTGACGACATGTTAAATTGACAAATAATTTATCACTCTTAGAGGTAAGTTACATTTTTTCGTTTGTAGAGAGAGAAATTGATCACTACAAATTCATTTACACAATGCAAAGATTGATGTCCTCTTAGAACTTTTTTTGTCATTCAAACTTGATTCACT
Organism: Picea glauca; assembly: GCA_000966675.3. NCBI lineage: Eukaryota > Viridiplantae > Streptophyta > Pinopsida > Pinales > Pinaceae > Picea > Picea glauca. The sequence goes on along the minus strand of JZKD02S1607567.1, from coordinate 208,534 downwards.
TCATTCATTTAAAGAGAAAAAAGACTTATTATTGTGAACGTTGCATTTAGAGTTAAAAGTCATATTTTCTTTAGTCTAAGTAGCCTTAAGCATTGATTTTTAGGTTTCCTTCTGTCACACAGCTTATTAATCTTTCTCAATGTATTTGTTTAATAAAGTTTACATTTGTATGTAGAGATGTGAGAACAAGATGAATAAGAGAGGGTTGAGAATAACAATGTTGTTGGAATGAGAGTCTCCAAGGTAAGTGGAGGATCAAGACAAAGCTCACATCAATTTTCAATCATGGATCAAGGAATGCAAAGGGATGGTGCAATATCCAACGTTGTATTGGTACAAATCAAATATTTATAAAACAAGGCCATACTTTACAAACATTGAGGCCCATCGTCATATAAGTGCCACAATTTTCAAGTTGACTAGGATGCATAAGCAAGCAAGAAGGAGTTATTGTTAAAAATCACAAATTGTGTGCTCAACATATGTGCATCGAGATTCAATATATTGTTCATTCCCACACCTCACCTTGAATGATCCTAATTGGAATGATTGAAATCTTATTGAATATAGCTTATCCTCACAACATGGTTTAATAGTGAAGAAGAGGATAAATAAAAAACTTGATTTCAACCAAGGAGCAATGTTCTACACTTGTTGTCAATCCAATAAAGAGGAACAATAGTACCATAGTGTTCATGTAGTTGTAGTCATCATCCATAGATCTCTTAGAGTGATATTTAGAAACAAGTGAGGGAAACCCATTTATTTGTGGCTTGGGTAGTGTATAGAAACATACTTGGATCGATTTGCCACTATTGAACTGTAGAGAACATTTGCATTTCATGTCGCACTCAAATGTGATGGTGAAACACATGAAATTGTATTGGTAATAGGGATGGGAGTCTCTTGTTCGATGCAATTACAGAGGATATATTGAAGCTTCATAGAGTTCCATTCAACCTTCTAGCTCAGTGAAATGGGCCACTTGGCTATCATGGAAACCCCATAACTCGAACAAATGAATATATGGCCAAGCTTCATAGAAGCCATGGTTCCCTTCGAGGCTCTTTTCATATGACAACAATGTTTTTATATGTTTAGTTTGACCATTCATAGGTTTACATGTTCTTTCACAAGCTAATTGTTGTGGAATATTTATTTTCTTGTATAGGGCAAGTAGATAATGTTGTCTATACGAATTATACGGTGCCGAAAGGTTGACAATGGAATTCAAGTTTCAAAATTTGTACATCACATATAATGAATGGTGATATCACCCACTTGGTTTTAATCGATGACCAATCATGTTGTTTCGTTAATGGAAATACTTTGATTTATTGACAACATGTTAAATTAACAAAAAATTTATCACTCTTAGAGGTAAATTACATTTTTTCATTTGGAGAGAGAGAAATTGATCACTACAAATTCATATACACAATGAAAATATAAATGTCCTCCTAGCACGTTTTTTTTCATTCACACTTGATTCACTTCAATCATTTAAAGAGAAAAATGACTTATTATTGTGAGCGTTGCATTTAGAGTTAAAAGTCATATTTTCTTTAGTCTAAACAACCTTAAGTATTGATTTTCAGGCTTCCCTCTGTCACATAGATTATGATTCTTTCCCAATGTCATGGATCAAGGAATTGAAAGGGATGGTGAAATCTCCAACACTATATTGGTACAAATCAAATATGAATAAAATAAGGCCATACTCTACAAACATCGAGGAACATCATCATAGAAGTGCCCACAATGTTCAAGTTGACGAGGATGCATAAGCCAAGATAGAATGAGTTATTGTTAAAAATAACAAATTGTGTGCTCAACATATGTGCATTGAGAGTCCATATATTGTTCATTCACACACCTCACCTTGATTCATCCTAATTGTAATTATTGAAAATTTATTTAATATAGCTTATCCTCACAACATGGTTTAATAGTGAAGAAGAGGATAAAGAAAAAGCTTGATTTCACCCAAGGATTAATGTTCTACACTTGTGGTCAATCCAATAAAGAGGAAAAATAGTACCATAGTGTTCATGCAGTTGTAGTCATCATCCATAAATCTCTTAGAGTGATATTTAACAAGAAGTGAGGGAAACCCGTTTACTTGTGGTTTGGGTAGTATATAGAAACATACTTAGATTTATTTTCCACTCTTGAACTCTAGAAAACCTTTGCATTTCATGCCACACTCAAATGTGATGGTGAAACACATGAAATTTTAATGGTAATAGGGATGGCAGTCTCTTGTTCGATGCAATTACAGAGGATCTCTTGAAGTTTCATAGAGTTCCGTTCAACCTTCTAGATCAGTGCAATGGGACACTTGTCTATCATTGAAACCCCTTAGCTCAAAAAAATTCATATATGGCCAAGATTGGAAGCCATGGTTCCCTTCAAGGCTCTTTTCATATGACAACACTATTTTTATATGTTTAGTTTTACCATTCAGAGTTTTACATGCTCTTTCACAAGCGAATTATTTTGGCATATTTATTTTCTTTTATTGTGCAAGTATAGAATGTTGTCTATAACCACTATCCATTGCCAAATTTTTGACGGTGGAATTTGAATTTCAGAATTCATACATCACATACAATCAATGTTGATATCACTCACTTGGGTTGAATCAATGACCAATCATGTTGTTTACTTAATGGAAATACTTTTATTTATTTACGACATGTTATATTGACAAAAAAATTATCGTGCTCTTAGAGGTAAATTATATTTTTTCATTTGGAGAGAGAGAAGTTGATCACTATAATTCATATACACAATGCAAACATGAATGTCCTCTTAGCACTTTTTTTGTCATTCACACTTGATTCACTTCATTCATTTAAAGAGAAAAAATACTTATTATTGTGAACGTTGCATTTAGAGTTAAAATTCATATTTTCTTTAGTCTAAGTAGCCTTTGTTGGAATATTGAGAAGGGGAGAGGGTGAATCTGTATTAGCACTTTTACCACTTTTAAGCACAATATATAAACTTCAACTTAATCAACATTCTATCATTAGTATATCATGAGCATATAAATATAAGAAACATCACATCAACAACATCACATCAAGTACATAGTACACCCAAATTTACTTGGAAACCCAAACACGAGAAAACCACTGAATGATTTCTTATATATAAAACAATAAATTCATTGGAATCACCGACTTCCCAATTCTCCAACTACAACTGGAACGAGGCTACGACCCCCTATTTACAGGCTCCAACCCGAAGGAAGCCACAACTCCCTGATTTATATGGCTCCAACTAGAAGGAGGCTACAACCCTATGATTCTTAGGATCCAACCTGAAGGAAGCTATGAATCCCTGAATTCTTTGGCTCCAACCAGAAGGAGGCTACAACCCCCTGATTCTTAGGCTGCAACCTGAAGGAATATTCAACTACTAGATTCTCTGGTTCCAAACGAAAGGAGGCTACAACCTCCTTTTCTTGCCCCATCCTACCACCTTGAAATATAAGTGTAGACCAATTGTCACTACCACAATCACTCCCACTGTCACTACCACAATTAGTTCCACTGTCACTATCACTGCCTCTGTCACATCAACATGTAACATGCCAACTTGTCACATCAACCTATCACTGATAAACCTGTCCAACCTATCATTGTCATCGATATTCAACTAGATCCTCTCACATGGATCATATACCAATGACGCCTCAACTAGATGTCCAACATCACCAACACATGCCTCTACCAAGCATGTATCGATATCACCAACATACCATCACAAGATATGTGTCTCAATCATGTACTAAACCATCAACCTGTACCATACCAAGCATCAACCGTGTGCCACAACATGTACCAAACCTGTACCAAATCATGCATCAACCAAAAATTGTGCCATACCATGTGCCAACATCATATCTTGCATCAACTATGCATCTCACCATGCATCAGTTCCACCAATGAATTCCTCATACATATACCAAAAATGTATCTCAAACAATGTGCCCAAAATCCAAGATGCTCCTCAAATCATGTGCCTTAACCATATACCATATCACTCATGATATGTCTCAATCATACCATACATCACGTAACACAAGATATCATCAATGAAGTGCCTCAACAAAGTACCGAACAACCAAGATCATATACCAAGTATATGCCTCAACCATGCACCTAATATATGCCTCAAGCATGTGCCAATGCCTCAACAATATACCAAAGACTTGCCTCAAGCATGCACCATAACAACATGAACATGTAACCCTAAAAAAATGCATATAAACATACATGTAGCTATGTAAAATACTTGGTGTATGTGATCACATACCTGCAGACATTCCTCAAATTCAACAACAAGAGAATTACATCTTAATCAAACTTTACCTTAGTCTCACTAGACTAGTTTTTGGCTTAGTCACAAACCCTAACTGTCAACAAGAATAACTATGTACCTGTAATGAATAAAGGTCTGAAACTTGTACCCAATATTCTTCAATATCATCTCTGGAATTCATCCAAGTTTCACTGCTTGGAACATCCCAGAAAAGGAGTTATGGAAAAAATGGTAGACCTTGTTGAATTCTGGCTTATTCTATAGAGTGAAATTGTAGAGCATGCCATGCACATAATATTGGATATATGTATCTGAAAATTATAAAAAACATACTAATGAATTTAATATATCAAAATGATTTGGTCTCATAAAATTTGGATACTCTATGAAGAATTTATGACTTTTTTACCTGGAACACCTGTTTGAGACTAGTTTCAGGACTAGCCAAAAACCCTATTTTCAACATAGTGTATCTCCAAAAATACAATGACCTAGAAGCTGAAATTTCTACCTGTTATAGCGCAAGTTAGTTGGGAAAATCCCGAACCAACCACAAAATAAAGTGATACAACTTTGGAATCCTACACCCAATGTCACCTCGATGTAGGTCCCACACTTCAAGGGTGACTAGGTCACTCTAGGGAGGCGATCCCGCTGACCCTAGGGGGAATGAGATGGGGATGGATAGAGATAGAAGTGGAGCCCCTAGAGGTCAAATCTAAATGGATTAAAATGTGGGAACAAAATCATTGTAAGTCTCATGATTTTTTCCCCAAAGGTGTAGTACTTCTTCAGATGATTGTACCTGCCCGAGACATAAGAAACTCCAACTTGCAATGATATATGCTAGTATGTATCAGAAAGTTAAGATTTTTGTCCCTAATTTTCAGCAGTAGATGAAATTTTGTATCAGAAAATAAAGCATCTAAATCAGCATACAAAGATCTAAACTATTTAAGAAAATCAACATCAAGATTAGCAATGAATATAGGATGAAAAATGGCACTTAAGAGGCAAGAGAAGATGGTTGTTGTAAACATGCATTTTCTGCATAAAATTGAGGCCTTATGGCTGTATAGTTGAGTCACTTATATCAACAAATTAAACCATCAAAATATTCCCACAATTGTCCCAAAATATGTGCCCTAGTTAGTAGAGTAAATTAACAAAATTTAAGAGTTAGGATTAGTTGTCTATCTAGGCTAGATCAACCTTAATTTATGTAGGTTAGGGTTTGTAACAAAAAGAAAATTAGTGGGAGAGAGGGGATTCCCTATTAGGGGAAGACTCCTCTCGATGTAGCAAACCAAATCCAAGCAAGAGATCTTTCAAAAGACGAAAAATTCACGTTTCCCAAGGCAATGATTTTATATCTCCAATGCAAAAAATAGCTGACTAGTGACTTTTATATTGGGTTAATGGATTCAAATAAATTACCTAGATATTCTACTTCCTTGGGGGTGTAAATCCTCTTACTTCCCAAGGAAAGTATCTCTAGTTAGGGTTTAAGAATGAGGGGTGTAAATCATCTTACTTCCTCAAACAAACCCTTGCAACATCAATGGAATTTAAGAAATAAATGATGGAGACTAGAGTGGGGGTGTAAATACTGTTACTTCCCACTTAGTTCCTAGCACAACAATCCTTGACTTGAAAAAATGATAGCATAAGAGTAAAATACCATACCAAAATCAAGAAAGATGCTAAGATAATCCACCATAAAAGCTAGAAAGCATTCCTACAAGGCGAGTGTCTTACTCCTCCATAAACCATTCACAAGAGATAGCCATAAACAAGTGCACAAGAGACAAATATAGCCAAGCGTAGCAAAAATTTTAGATCCAAGTCCTCTCACAAGAGGGAAAGTTATGTTCAAATGAGATCTTATGATCTCTTATTTATACAAAATGTCACTAAGGTGACTTGTCCATAAATTAATGGGTAAACCAAAAGACTAGGGGTCAACAGCCTTATTCTTTCCCCCCTTTAACAAAGTAATATTGAAAAATTCATTTAAAGTTTCACTTTTGTAAAAGTAAAACCCTAATTTTACATGGACGTCTCCCCTTTAGGGAATGTTTTTCCACTTAGAAGAAGTCATTGGTGCTGGAGAAGCATGGGTAGGCCTCCATATCCCACATGTCAAGGATGTAGAAAATATCCTCATGGTGAAGACCTTCTCCTCCTCAAAACGTCCATGTGTCAATGAATGGATACATCACCACCAAGCCCTAACCCCTTAGATGATGTCATGCTAAAAAATGAGACATTTTTCCTCTCCTAGGAAAAACGTTTGGCATGTGGGGGATAGGACACATCGTCCAAGTCATCTTCAAGGAATTTCAATTTTGATCTTCTTCATCTAGCATGTGGACCCTTTGTATCCAACCTATGGGCTTGCAGCCCCATGGAAGCCCAAGCTAGGCTTGTTCTCCCAAATTTGTCCATCAACTAGGTCCTGCAAAGACAAATGAGAATGCCCTCCAATGATCTCAAGTCATAACATCATTGTAAGTGAATCCAATCAATAAATGAGCCACTTAAGCATGTGCTTCAAAGATCACTATATCAAACAATTAATTTCTGAAAGACACCATGCGACTTGTCAAGCTTGAATATGGGAGGGTTGACGAGGTGTCCTATTGGGTAGATCTTTCCCTAGGTCAAGGAGATTTTCCAAGAGATCCCTCTCTAAGCCATGTGAAGTGGATGAAGTGATTGGGGTCAAGACTTAATGGGCATAGGGATGATGACATACAAGGGGTCGTAGTGTCTCATTCATAGGTGCCTTTGTAGAGGGTGTGTGGTAACTTCGTCCGCAATGCACTTTTACCAAGACCATTAATTTCAATTCTTTTATTCTTTCATAATTTTAAGGAGAGGTTGAAGGTCACTTCCCTGGAGTGGTGACTAGATAATGACAATATCACCCACAAACACCTAGTGAAAATTATAAGGCTGGTTTGTGATGAGACCCCCTTTCTCTCATCCATGCAACTGAGAGCCATTACACTGGTTTGGTGACTAGATGATGGCAATGTCACACCACTAGATATTCATGGATGTGATAGGTCACCTCGTGATGAGACCTCCTATCCTTCAACCAACCTTTTAAGGATTATTTATTATATTGTGGGTCCCCTTTACTCAAAGATAAGTGTTTCATTTCTTTCTTGTGTGATCCTTGGGCGAAGCATCTGGAAGTTTCATACAAGAATTTTATCTTTTACCCAACATCAATCCCTCTAGGCCTTCAACCCCTTCTTCCCATAGAATGAGGGACAACCCCTTCTCGGGTCAATACACCCTAAAATCCAAAAATATAAGGAAATGGAGGGGAATAATGATGGAAAGTGGCAAGTATGGTCAAGAATGATACAATGGCTCATTAAGGGAGTTCCTAGTAGAAAACCCATCCTGAAGGAAAACCACTTACTAGGGCACAATGTCAACCACCAAGGTGAAGCAGGGAAACAAGAATAATGTCCAAGCATATATCATGAAATATAGAGAAATCTAATATACAACATACTCAACTGGCCTAAATATTGAAATGATGCTCATCATAATACTGACTTGTACCTCATGGAGCAAGGCCCATTGCCTTCCGAAAGCCAGCTAACCTGGTGGATGCCATCTGGAAATTTGTGACCATATGTGGTGGTGAGAGGGGTTTCCATTTGTGAAAAAGGGTACTACTGGTCATGTAGTCTCTTGACACTCCATATTTGCAACATTAGGACCTCGAGAAATAATATCCTTAGTTATCCACAAAATGGGGATAACATATGGTTCCTACTTGGGGACATGTGCTCACCTCAAAGTGCATGAGAACCGCAACATATCCCGATAGACATGTTCCCACAAAGAAATATCAAACTATCAAGTGTAGGATGGCCTACTCATCCTTGTTCTCATATGATCATAATCAAAACCAACTAAGATAGAAAAAGAAAATTTTGACATTTTTTCAAAAAATTCTAAGCTAAGCATGAAATCAATATGCAAGTAGAGAAAAATGAAAATGAAATGCATCTAAACTAATATGATCAATCAAGATGCAAAATGCAGGGAAAGCAAGATGAATTACCTACTTACCTAGGGCATGGGCCCTAAAGAAGTCATGTGACCTGAATATATGGTTGGAGAAGAGATCCATCCACTGAGAATGACAATTTTCTCCCATCTAATGTTGCCAGATAATACCTCTCTTTATCAGACTTATTCTTGGTGATGTAAGGGTCAAGCCATGATTTTGTATCTCACTGTTCATACCTAGGCTTTCCCTTTTTCTTGTCCCACATGAGCACAAGAATTCCTTCAGAAAAATCAATGCAAGGTGTATAATCAAAATGTGGAGGCTTCGCGTGGATTGTCTTTTTGACCTTTTCTTCATGTTTCTTATATTCTTTCTTCAAAATTTGGATAGAACCTGGATCCTTTCCATGGTATTTGGAAAGTTTCTCTTTGTATCCATCTGTCCATGGGAGAAGTACATATATGGACTCTTCTTGCATGCAGGGTATCTTGGGTGGATCATACTCAATAGACTGTGTAGGCACATCATAATTATCACATTCATTGACATAATCAGGGCCATCATGATCCATCACATGTCTATCATCATTTTACCAATTGTATAATATCTATAAGGTACCATCTCCCATTGGAATGTATGCATGGGTAAGGTCCATGCTAATAAAACCCCCAAGAGAAGTAGACTAGCTCTTGGATAAGAGCATTCCCCAAGCATATAGAATGTCAATTACCACCATGTCGATGAGGATACTGATATGTGGGAAATCAATCAGAAAATACTCAATGTCCTCACACATCCCGAGAACCTTGACCCTTTTAGAATCAATATTGCATACATTTCCATAAGCCCGAGTTGTCTTCAAACCAAGTTTTTTCATCACCTTCAATGATATGAAATTTGTTGAGGCCCTAGAATCAAGCATGTAGTTTTTCAAGTGGAGGCCATTCATGTCTAATGAAATGTATAAGGGAGGATACTTGTCCCTTGGTCGATCGAGATACATGGTGTTCAAAATGATGGGAATATCTCCCTTTTCAGTTGGCACCTGTAGGACTGGAGGTGGAGGTGGTGGATCCACCTTCTCTATTGATGGAATGGGAGTGTTAGGTTGAGGTGGAGAGGTTGAAACTTCATTCCTTCTAGTGTAGTTTAAATATTTCCTCCTTATTAGTTCCTTCTTCTGATCATTTGTCAAATGATTCAAGGCCCGGATGATCCCTTCTCTTTCTCCTTGTCTTCTGGCTTCATTGACATGCTCTTGGGTAACTTGTTCCTTTTTGAAATTGAAAATCATATCAATATCATTAGGATAATCTATGTCTCGTCTAGGGAATTCATATTCTCTGTGGGGTTCTTGGCATGGTTGGCACCGAGCATCTATGTCGACTGTCTCGACTGGTTTTAAAGTATTCAGAGCCTTCACCTTTTGTTGAGGCCTTGTTTTCCAAATTTTGGTATCTCTCTGTTGTCTCGTAAACTAAGGTGTGGGAGAAGTTTGATTTCTTTCTACCACAGTCATGCGGTTCATAAGTTGATTATGCACCTGGAAAAACTGAGTATTCATTTAGTCTATCTTTTGAGTCAGAAGAACAATAAGATCAGGAACATTGTTGTTGGAAACCTTCATTCTTGCTTCTACTTTGGTATGAAGGTACTGAAAAGGTTCCATACTTGAATCAAGGAGGTTCTCTTTGATTTCAATATTGAACTGTTTAGCTTCTGCCAATGATGTGGGATTTTTGTCTTTGACAATGAATCAAAACTGCCCTTCAAAAGCATTGATGTAAAGGAAACAAATTGATGATGTTGTAGGACGATACTCTGTTGGAATCTAGTTGTATAACTTGTCAAATATGGTAATGAATTCCTTTATTGTTTCATACTCCCTTTTCTTTATCTGATTAAACTGAGCCCTAATTGTCCCACCATCTTCCTTTTTCGACCCTCTGTCTTTGAATAATTTGGAAAAAGATTCATAAGATGCGGTATGATTGTCAGGGAGTACTCTGAAACAATCAAGGGCTTCTTCAGTCAATGATGAAGCAAATAACCTCATGGCCACATATTCATGATCAATACCTGCATTGTCCATGTCCCAACTCATGACATAAATGTGGTCTTTAACAGTTATTGCATTGTTTCCTGGGAACTTTGGAAACCACTTGTTGACTTCTGTTGGCATTTTACTAGGGTAACCTTGGATATTGGCCATGTTAATGGGTTTTTAGAGGTCCATTTCCCAAGGGGGATCCATTGGAACAAGAGGAAGGGTATTATGGAAAAGGGTTTTAAGAACGAGAGACTTGAGAGGAGGCCTTATTTGGTAAATATTAGAAGGCTTTCACCTCCCAGGGGGAAAAGGTTTCGGGAAAGAAGGATTCTAGGAAGGTGGAGTCACCACATGAGCTTCAAGATGAGATCATCAAGGAAAATGGAAAGGGAACATCCCTTAGGTGGATTTTCCAGGAAATCTAAGGGAAAGACTTCATGATAGCTTATCAAAGTGTCGTTAGGGTGCGAAGAAGAATCAAAATATTCCCCGACAACGACATTGAAATGTTATAGCACAAGTTGTAGGTTGGGAAAATCCCGACCCAACCACAAAATAAAGTGATACAACCCGGGAATCCTACACCCAATATCACCTCGATGTAGGTCCCACACTTCAAGGGTGACTAGGTCACTCTAGGAATGCGATCCCAATGACCCTAGGGGGGAATGAGATGGGGATGGATAGAGATGTAAGTGTATCCCCTATAGTTAAAATTTAAATGGAGTGAAATGTGGTAAGAGATTCCTTGTAAGTCAATTTATTGTTTCCCCAAAGGTATAATACTTCTCTGGATGATTGTACCTGCCCGAGACACAAGAAAATCCAACTTGCAATGATATATGTTAGTATGGATCAACAAGTTAAGCTTGTTGTCCCTAATTTTCAGTAGTATATGACATTTTATATCAGAAAATAAATCATCTAAATCAACATACAAAGATCTAAACTAGTCAAGCAAATCAACATCAAGATTAGCAATGAGTATAGGCTGAAAAATGACGCTTAAGAGGAAAGAGAAGATCGTTGTTGTAAACATGTATTTTCTGCAGAAAATTGCAGCCTTATGGTGGTATATTTCAGTCGCCTATATCGGAAAATTACGCCATCAAAATATTCCCACGATTAGCCCAAAATATGCGCCCTATTTAGTAGAGTAAATGAGAAAAATTTAAGAGTTAGTCTATGATTAGTTTAAGAGATAGGATTAGTTGTCTATCTAGGTTAGATCAGACTTAATGGCTGTAGGTTAGGGTTTTTAAAAACAAGAAAAATAGTGGTAGAGAGGGTATTCCCTAGTAGGGGAAGACTCCTCTCAATGTAGCAAACCAACTCCAAGCAAGAGATCTTTCAAAAGATGAAAATTCATGTTTCCCAATGCAATGATTTTATATCTCCAATGCAAAAAATAGATGACTAGTTCCTTTTCTACTGGGCTAATGGATTCAAATAAATAGACTAGATATGCTACTTCCTCGGGGGTCTAAATCCTCTTACTTCCCAAGGAAAGTATATCTAGTTAGGGTTTAAGAATAAGGGGTGTAAATCCTCTTACTCAAACAAACCCTTGCAACATCAATGAACTTTAAGAAATAAATGGTGGAGACTAGAGTGGGGGTGTGAATACTCGTACTTCTCATTTATCTCCTAAAAAAACAATCCTTGACTTGAAAAAATGATAGCATAAGATTAAAAGACCATACAAAAATCAAGAAATATGCTAAGATAATCCACCATAAAAGCTAGAAAGCATTCCTCCAAGGCTAACAACTTACTCCTCCACAAACCATTCACAAGAGATATCCATAAACAAGTTCACAAGAGACAAATATAGCCAATTGTAGCAAAAATTTCAGATCCAAGTCCTCTCACAAGAGGGAGAGTTATGTTCAAATGAGATCTTATGATCTCTTATTTATACAAAATGTCACTAAGGTGAATTGTCCATAAATCAATGGGTAAACCACAAGACTAGGGGTCAACAACCCTAATATTCCCCCCCTTTAACAAAATAATATTAAAAATTTCATTTAAAGTTTCACTTTTGTACAAATAAAACCCTAATTTTACATGGATGTCTCCCCTTTATGGGACATTTTTCCACTTAGAAGAAGTCGTTGGTGTTGGAGAAGCATGGGTAGGCCTCCAAAGGCCACATGTCAAGCATCTATATAGTCTCCTCATGGTGAAGACCTTATTCTCCACAAAACGTCCATGTGTCAATGAATGGATACATCACCACCAAGCCATAACCCCCTAGATGATGTCATGCTAAAAAATGAGACATTTTTCCTCTCCTAGGAAAAACATTTGGCATGTGGGGGATAGGATACATTGTCCA
>JZKD02S1607567.1:156762-190964 GCA_000966675.3 Picea glauca | reverse complement strand
AGAAAGATGTCGGAACATCCGATGCTTTCCAAGGATGTGATCCTTCTCATAAGAAAGAATTAATTGATATTTTTTCTAAGTATGATGATATTTTCCAGGAACCAGATGGATTACCCCCTAAGAGGGAAATCCAACATGAAATACATATTCAACAAGATTATCCTCTTCCTAATGTGGGCATGTACAAGATGTCAGTTGCAGAGATGACAGAGATCAAGGAGCAATTTCAAGGCTTGTTGGATCAAGGGGTCATCAGGCCCAACTCATCTCCTTGTGGTTCTCCGATCATGATGGTGCCAAAGAAAAATGGCACATGGTGAATGTGTGTCGATTACCAGGCCTTAAATAAAATCACAGTGAAAAATCGATTCCCTCTTCCTCATATAGATTATTTACTTGATCAGTTAAATAATGTTGTTTATTTCACTAAGTTGGATTTGCACAGTGGATACCATAAGATCAGGGTTGCAGAACATGATGCATGGAAGACTTCCTTTAAAGCCAAATGAGGATTGTTTTGTGGTTAGTTATGTCGTTTGGGCTTTGTAATTCTCCCACAACCTTCATGCGTGTGATGAATGATGTATTCAAACCTTTTCTAGATGATTTTGTGATTGTATATTTAGACGAAATTATTATATTTAGTGGGACTTGGGATGAACATGTGAGGCATGTAAAGAAAGTATTGGATACTTTGCAAAGGGAAAATTTGTATGTAAAATTGTCTAAATGTGAATTTGGTAAGACTATACTTGTATACTTAGGTCATATTGTAGGAGGAGGAAAATTAAACATTGATCCTTCCAAGATTGATGTAATTGTAAATTGACCTAAGCCCAAAAGTGTAACTGAGATAAGCTTCTTAGGTGTATTCCAGTATTGGCGGAGGTTCATTTCAAACTTTTCCTTTATAACATCTCCTTTGCATGCCTTAACCAGTGTGAAGAACACTTTTGAATGGGGAGGAAAACAACAAAAAGCTTTGAACACTTTGAAGGAAAAGATCAGTACCACACTACTATTAGCACGGTCGAATCTTCAACAACCCTTTGAGATTGAGACAGATTCCAGCAGATATGCCATGGGTGCAGTATTGATGTAATATAGTAAGCCTATTTGTTACCACTCAGAAACTTTTAACCAATCTATTGTTAACTATCCTACATATGATAAAGAGTTGTATGCATTAGTTCAAAGCATAAAGAAATGGAAACATTGCTTGTTAGGGAAGGAAAAAATAATACATACAGATCATCAACCCTTACAGTATCTCCAAGCACAAACCAAACTGCAACAATCTCGACATTACAGGTGGATAGGTTTCCTACAACAATTTCATTTGGTAATCAAGTACAAAAAGGGTACAAGTAACAAGGTAGTTGATATGATTTATAGACCTCCTATTGTTGCTTCTATTATTTTGAAGAATGCTTCTTTATCTCATGGTATCTATGTGGAACATTATGCCATTGATGAAGATTTTAAAGAAGTATATGAGAAGCTAACCCATGGTGCACAGGTAGAGAACTATTGTTTGCAGGGAAAACTACTCTACCATCTTGGAAATCTATGTATTCCTACAAGTGAACGAGTCCATGTAATACGAGAAACTCACACTTCTCTTGTGTTTAGGAATTTTGGGGTAGGAAAAACTATGGCTCATTTGTAGAGGTTTTCTTACTGGCCTCAAATGAAAGAAATTGTAACTAAATATGTAAACGGGTGTGTTATGTGTTCTACTTGTAAGCCCACTAATAGAAAATTGGGGCTATACTCACCACTACTTGTTCCATCCCATCCATGGGAAAGTATCTCCATGGATTTTGTAGGGGGTTTACCAATGTCGAAAAGGGGTCATGACTATTTTTATGTTGTAGTGGATAGGTTCAACAATATGTGTATCTTAATTCCATGTAAAAAGCAGATCACTGCTGAGCAGACTACTAATCTCTTCTTTCAGTATGTTTGGGTTCACGTTGGGTTACCCACATCCATTATCTCAGATCGAGATACTCAATTCCTTGGGGATTTTTGGACAAGCTTGTGGAGAATGATGGACACCAAGTTGAAGAGGAGCACTGCTTTCCATCCACAGACCAACGGATAGACAAAGGTTGTTAACCAAACAATGATACATTTTCTTTGAGGATACTGTAACAAGCATCCCAAAGTATGGGATGAACATATACCCTATGTACAACATGCTTACAATCAAGCCTTACATTCCTCCACTTAGTGTTCTCCTTTTGAGACATGTTTTGGGTACCTACCTAAAGTTCATTTGGAATTGATGTATGGGAGAGATGCCAATTCAAATGAAGAAATAAATGAAGACAGATCCCGCAAGTTCATCCATAGGATCCAACAGGTACACCAAGCAGTCAGGGAACAATTGGAGAAAAGTCAATCACAATATAAAGCTCATCATGAAAAACACAAGGTTGATCATCAGTTCTATGTTTGAGACCAGGTGTGGCTTTACATCAACAAGGAAATATTGAAGGTTGAAGGAAAGAAACTCAAACCCATTCGTTATGGACCCTTCACTATTTTGGAGAAAAGTGGTACCAATGCTTTGTAAAATTTCAGACCCCAACCCAGTTTCAGTCTCGCTGAATTTTCAGCCAATTTTAATGCCCAAACCTAGATTTATGACAACCAATTAAACTCATCACCAAATAAATTTTCAGAACTGAAACATGAGGATTTTGCACATCGTTTTAACGCAGAAATAAAATATATCAGCAACACATTAAACTCAGAAAATAACACAGAGATTTTTTGTCTAACAACGACCCTGGAAAAACCCAAAAGGGGAAAACCAGTGAGAGAGGGAGTTTTTATTATTTGTGAACTTCAGATAAATTATGTTACAACATATTCATATTCATAAATTTAATGAAAAAATTATCTTGAAAACTGTGCCAAGTCTTCACACAAGTTCTGAGCCAAACTCTTCAAAATTCGTGCCAGCATTTTCTGCACCAAAGTACAGGTCTGCTCCTCGATATTTGTGCCTCTAACTGGATGTATGGATGCATCAAAATTCAGGTCAACAACAATAGAAAAAATATGGGTAATAAATGATTGTACGACCTCCTTGAAAATTGTGCCAAACTCCTAGAAATCACACACATAAATTTACCTCAATTTATGTGTAGTAAATCGACTATACAGATTGTGAAAATCCATATGGTACGACATGTGTCAGTTGGATGTACCCTCCTCAATTTTTTTGCCCAAAAACTCAGTTGTACGGACTGTGAAATCTATACTGTACGACCAAAATTTAATACTGGTCAGATTTTCTATTGCTTCAAAGTTGATTGGTGAAGTGGATTTGGATGTTGTATCACTTGATATATGTGGCATACTGTTGGGGAGTCCTTATATTTATGATATAAAATTAGTCTTTTTTCTTCATGAGAACAAATACCACCTTACTAAGGAAGGAGTGGAATATATTGTTAGAGCTCACAACATGAGGGTAAACATAACACTTGTTAGTGCAGGACAAATGAAGAGACTTGTAAACACTAATAAGAGATGTGTACTCATGGTAATAAGGGAGAAAGATGTCGGAACATCCGATGCTTTCCAAGGATGTGATCCTTTTCATAAGAAATAATTATTTGATATTGTTTCTAAGTATGATGATATTTTACAGGAACCAGATGGATTACCCCCTAAGAGGGAAATCCAACATGAAATACATATTCAACAAGATTATCCTCTTCCTAATGTGGGCATGTACATGATGTCAGTTGTAGAGATGACAGAGATCAAGAAGCAAGTTCAAGGCTTGTTGGATCAAGGGGTCATCAGGCCTAGGTCATCTCCTTGTGGTTCTCCAATCGTGATGGTGCCAAAGAAAGATGGCACATGGTGAATGTGTGTCGATTACCGGGCCTTAAATAAAATCACAGTGAAAAATCGATTCCCTCTTCCTTGTATAGATTATTTACTTGATCAGTTAAAGAATGCTGTTTATTTCACTAATTTGGATTTGCGCAGTGGATAACATCAGATCAGGGTTGCAGAACAAGATGCATGGAAGACTTCCTTTAAAACCAAACATGGATTGTTTTTGTGGTTAGTTATGTCGTTTGGGCTTTGTAATTCTCCTGTAACCTTCATGCGTGTGATGACTGATGTATTTAGGACTTTTCTAGATGATTTTGTGATTGTATATATAGATGAAATTCTTATATTTAGTGGGACTTGGGATGAACATGTGAGGCATGTAAAGAAGGTATTGGAGACTTTGCATAGGGAAAATTTGTATGTAAAATTGTCCAAATGTGAATTTGGTAAGACTACACTTGTGTACTTAGGTCATATTGTAGGAGGAGGACGATTAAAAATTGATCCTTCCAAGATTGATGTAATTGTAAATTGGCCTAAGCCCAAAAGTGTAACTGAGATACATAGATTCTTAGGTGCAGTATAGTATTGGAGGAGGTTCATTTCAAACTTCTTCTTTAAAGAATCTCCTTTGCATGCCTTAACTAGTGTGAAGAACAATTTTTAGTGGGGAGGAAAGAAACAAAAAGCTTTCAACGCTTTGAAGGAAAAGATCAGTACCGCACCAGTATTAGCACAACTGAATCTTCAAAAACCCTTTGATATCAAGGCAGATTCCAACGGATACACCATGGGTGCAATATTGATGTAATATCGTAAGCCTATCTGTTACCACTCTAAAACTTTTAACCAAGCTTCTGTTAACTATCCTACATATGATAAAGAGTTGTATGCATTAGTTCAAAGCATAAAGAAATGGAAACACTGCTTGTTAGGGAAAGAAACAATCATACATATAGATCATCAACCCTTACAGTATCTCCAAGAACAAACCAAACTACAACAATCTCAACATTACAGGTGGATGGGTTTCCTACAACAATTTCATTTGGTAATCAAGTACAAAAATGGTACAAGTAACAAGGTAGATGATATTCTTTCTAGACCTCCTATTGTTGCTTCTATTATTTTTAAGAATGCTTCTTTATCTCATGGTATCTATGTGGAACAATATGCCATTGATGAAGATTTTAAAGAAGTATATGAGAATCTAACCCAAGATGCACAAGTAGAGAAATATTTTATGCAGGGAAAACTACTCTACCATATTGGAAATATATGTATTCCTACAAGTGAATGATTCCATGTAATACGAGAAGCTCACACTTCTCTTGTGTCTGGGAATTTTTGGGTAGGAAAAACTATGGCTCATTTGTAAAGGTTTTGTTACTGGCCTCAAATGAAAGAAATTGTAACTAAATATGTAAACGAGTGTGTTATGTGTTCTACTTGTAATCCCACTAATAGAAAACTGGGGCTATACTCACCACTACCTGTTCCATCCCATCCATGGGAAAGTATCTCCATGGATTTTGTAGGGGGTTTACCAATGTCGAAAAGGGGTCATGACTATTTGTATGTTGTAGTGGATAGGTTCAACAATATGTGTATCTTAATTCCATGTAAAAATCAGATCACTGTTGAGAAGATTACTAATCTCTTCTTTCAGTATGTTTGGGTTCACTTTGGGTTACCCACATCCATTATCTCAGATCGAGATACTCAATTCCTTGGGGATTTTTGGACAAGCTTGTGGAGAATGATGGACACCAAGTTGAAGAGGAGCACTGCTTTCCATCCACGGACCAACGAACATACAAAAGTTGTTAACCAAACAATGGTACATTTTCTTCGAGGCTACTGTAGCAAGCATCCCAAAGTATGGAATGAACATATACCCTATGTACAACATGCTTACAGTCAAGTCTTACATTCCTCCACTTAATGTTCTCCTTTTGAGACATGTTTTGGGTACCTACCTAAAGTTCATTTGGACTTGATGTATGGGAGAGATGCCAATTCAAATGAAGAAATAAATGAATACAGAGCCTGCAAGTTCATCCAGAGGATCCAACAGGTACACCAAGAATTCAAGGAACAATTGGAGAAAATTCAAGCACAATATAAATCTCAGCATTATAAACACAAGGTTGATCATCAATTCCAGGTTGGAGACCAGGTGTGGCTTCACATCAACAAGGAAAGATTGAAGTGTGAAGGAAAGAAACTCAAGCCCATTCATGATGGACCTTTCACTATTTTGGAGAAAAGTGGTACCAATGCTTTGTAAAATTTCAAACCCCAACCCAGTTTCAGTCTCACTGATTTTTCAGCCAATGTTTAATGCCCAAACCCAGATTTATGACAACCAATTAAAATCAACACAAAATAAATTTTTAGAACTGAAACATGAGGATTCTGAACATCGTTTTAATGCAGAAATAAAATATATTAGCAACACATTAAACTCAAAAAATAACACAGAGATTTTTGGTCTAACAACGACCCTGGAAAAACCCACAAGGGGAAAACCAATGAGAGAGGGAGTTTTTATTATCTGTGAGCTTTAGAGAAATTTTATTATAGCATTTTCATATTCATAAATTTAATGAAAAACTGATCTCAAAAACTGTCCCAAGTCTTCACACAAGTTCTGAGACAAACTCCTCAAAATTCATGCCAGAATTTTCTGCACCAAAGAATAGGTCTGCTCCTCGATATTTGTGCCTCTAACTGGCTGTATGGATGCCTCAAAATTCATGCCCACAACAACAGCAAAAACATGGGTAATAAATGACTGTACGACCTCCTTGAAAATCGTGCCAAACTCCCATAAATCACACAAAGAAATTTACCTTGATTTGTATGCAGTAAATCGACAGTATGAACTGGGAAAATCCGTACGGTATAGCTTGTGTTAGCTGGTTGTACCCTCCTCGATTTATTTTCCCCAAAACTCAGCTGTACGGACTGTGAAATATGTACTGTATGACCATAATTTAATGTTGTGACTCTTCCTCGATTTCCATGCCAACAAAAGTTGTACGGACTCCTGAAATACGTATTGTACGACCTGCTGTTAATGTTGTACCTCTTGCATTGATTTCCGTGCTAGTTTCCAACCTTGGAATGTGTTCCCTAGCTCTGAAAAAATAACCTCTTTCTCCAACTCAAATTTCTTCTCTTTCTCTCTCAAAAATGTCTCAACAACCGAACAATGGGTGTGCCATCCTTACCCTAATCGACCTCATGAGGGAATATCAAGAGTCATCTCATCTAACGGTTGAGATTAGACGAGATCACCGGTGGGGATAAAATCACTTTATTCACCCACTTTCCCTAAGTCTCAAAAAGTCACCTTTTAATTTGCTTATCACAAATTAAATGACTAGGGTCCACATTAAGCACTTTCTCACCACTTAGGCGCCTAGGTGATGAGAAACACTTGCCTAGGTATTTTTTAATTATTTTTAACACTCCTTCTTACCGAGGAAAGTGTTACTCACCACTCCAAGTTTGTCCCTGAAAAATACAAACTTGCCTCTGCCTAAAGCTTTGGTGATTATGTCTGCAACCTGCTCTTTTGTAGATATTTACTATAGCTCCACTGCTCCTCTCTGAACATAGTCACAGATGAAGTGATAATGAATCTTGATATGCTTAGACTTGTCATGAAAAACTGGATTCTCCGAGAGTTTAATGCAACTTTGATTATCACAGTAAATCAAGGTAGGCCTCAACTTCACACCAAACAATCCCACCAGCAACTTGCAAAGCCAAAGGGGCTCACAACTGGACTGACTGGAAGCCATATACTCATCCTCTGTAGAACTCAATGCCACTGAATTTTGCTTCGGACTGAACCAAGACACAACTGCTGAGCCCAATCCAAAACAACACCCTGAAGTACTCTTCTGGTCACTGACACATCCTGCCCAATCTGAATCTGTATATCCAACCAAAAGAACTCCGTCTCCTCTATGATAGTCTAGACCATAATCTACCAAACCACAAAGATACTTGAGAACATGTTTTTCTACCACCCAGTGCACTCTCCTAGGCTCCACCATGAACTGATTGAGAGTGTTGACAACAAAACACATATCTGGCTTGGTATTGACCAAATACATCAATGACTTGATCAACTGATGATATAAAGTGGAATCCACCAATTATGACTCAGAAGAATGAAGCTTCTTCCAGTTGGTAATCATGGGAGTGGTCATGGACCTACAATCCTCCATCTGAAATCTCCTCAGAATTTCACACACATACTTCCCTTGTCCCAGGAAGATGTTTCTAGTATCTTGCCAAACCTCCGATCCCCAAAAATAGTGCATTAGTCCAATAGTAGTCATCTCAAACTCTGAAGCAAGGCTCTCCTTGCAGCCAGTGATGAGTCTCTATCCCCCTGTAATGAAAATATCATCCACATATAGCAAGAGAATGAGAGGATCCTCTCCAACCAAAATGTAATATAGGTTGGGATCTTCCTCACTCTTCTCAAAGCCCAACTGCTTCAAATAGGCATCAATCCTTGAATACCAATCTCTAGGAGCTTGTTTCATCCCATACAATGCCTTGTTCAGTCTACACATATGAGACTCTCTCCCATGCACCTAAAATACCAATGGCTTCTCAATATACATCTCCTCCTGTATAAGACCATTCAGAAATGTGGTCTTCACATCCATCTGGTGTATCTTCCAACCCATCTCTACTGCAATGGAAATCACCAACCTTATCGAGGTATATCTAGCGATTAGCGTAAAGGTATCATCATAGTCAACTCCCTCAACCTATGAAAACCCCCGAGCCACAAAGTGAGCTTTGTACTTCTCAATTCTACCATCTGCAACATGTTTGAGTTTATAGAGCCACCCAGAATTCACCACTGACTTCCCCTCAGGTCTAGGAACAACTTCCCAGACATCATTCTTCATGATGGAATTATACTCTTCCATCATGGAATCTATCCAAACCTATCTACCAGTAGCCTCCTCAAAAGTGGAAGGCTCAGACTCTCGAATATTGCTCACCCTTGCGATGGAGCTGCAAAACCTCTCAGGAGGTTTACTCTCTCTCATAGCCTGCCTGGGATTCCCCAATGAACCTTGTTCCTCCCTCAAATTATCTTGAAGCCACTTGGGCTTCCTCCTCTCTCAATTAGTGTCCCATGGAGGGGACTCTCCCTTCTCAACCCCATCTTCTGAAGACTATGATCCTGAAGTAGACTCTGGAGTACCCGATCCTCAAATCTATGGACCAGTAGCCTACGATCCTGAAATATGTGGCACTATCACCTGTGGACCAGTCGTCACCGAAAATGGTGGCCGTGAACTCTATGTCACTGTCATTTACTGTAGACTCACGTAAATGTGAGGTGATGACTCCTCACCCCTCTCTATCCCTTGTGACTTTCTAAAGGCTCTGTCCTCCTCAAATCTGCCATCCCTCCTCAACATTGTCTTCCTCAAGGAAGGAAGTTATATACGAAAATCCTTTGAAGTATCGCTATACCCAACAAATATCCCTCTCTCTGTCGTGGGATCTATCTTTTTCCTCTTCTCATAAGGGACATGTGAATATGTGATGCACCCAAAAATCTGAAAGTGCCCCACCTCAGGATTCTTCCCAGAAAAATCCTCCTCAGGAGTCATGTTCCCCACTACCCTGTGTGGACTCATGTTCTACATATAAAATGCAGTGTATCATGCATCAGCCCAAAGAAATAGTGGCATCCCCTGATCATGTAACATGACTCTCACAACCCCAACAATGGCCCTGTTCTTCCTCTCAACAACCCCATTCTTCTATGGGTTGTAAGGAACAATCAACTCTCTCCTGATTCCCTCTCCTGCACAAAATTCCATGAACTCCTTGGAGGTATACTCATCCCCATTATATGTCCTCAGAACTCTAATTTTCTTCCCTGTATGGTTCTCCACAAGAGATTTGAACTCTTGGAACCGACTGAAGACCTGTCCTTTGGTCTTCATGAAGAAAATCCAAGACTTCCATGAGAAGTCATCAATGAATATAACATAGTATAAAAAACTAGTCAACGATGTTGAAAACATCATGCCACATACATCACAATGAATAAGATCAAGGATACCTGCTGCTCTACTATCACTGCTAAGAAAAGTAGTCTTGGTGTACTTTTCCAAAGAACACCCCTTGCACAAGTCCTGGTGCTCTGTACTGAAATCTGGAACTCGAATCACAATCTCCCTCAGTACCCTCAAAGCCCCATGGTGAAAATGTGCCATCCTCCTGTGCCATAGCTAACATAGGTCACCATTTCTAGTAGTATGAATCAATGCTCTCGCTGGATGGAACATAACCTTGTACAGATTCTCATGTCTAGTCCCAATCACTTTGGTTGAAGTGATACTAGACCCCTTGGGGAAAAGGAGCACCTTCCCATCACAGAACAACACCTCATAGCCCCTCTCCTCAATAACAGAAACTGACACTAAGTTCTTCTTCAAGCCTAGAACATATAGGACCTCTCTCAACAACATGGGAGGCAAAGACTCCCTCTGAAATGATATTGTCCCACAACCAACTTCCTTGACCACCCAGTCATCTCCAAGCACCACCTCAACATTACCAATCTGAGTAAGATGTGTCAAGTTGTCATGAGCCCCTATCATATGGAGGGAGGCACCACTATCAATATACCACATATCTAAATGAGTGGTCCTCATGGAAAGACACACAACCAAGGAAAATTCCTTGTCAAACTTGGTGGAGAACTCTTCCAATGCTATTGAAGCTGTTGTTTGTTTCTTCTTCTTGTTCGAGCACTGACCTTCATAGTGCCCAAACTTGTGGCATGCAAAGCACTTGAATTTTCTCATGTCCTTCTTCCCTTCACCATTTAGTTTGTTTCCTCCCTTAGGACCCTTTTTGAACTTCTTATTTATTTTGGAAGTAAGAGCCACATTCTATTCATCATGACCTATAGATGAATTTCCATGTACATAACCTCTCCGGGTCTCCTCCTAAACAAAGTCATCCCAAAGACATTCCCAATTGAGAAGCTTCTCCCTAGACACAATGCCCTCAACAAAAACATCCCATTGTTTGGAAAATCCATTCAATGTTTTCCTCACAATCTCACTGCCAACTATGGCCTCCCCCACAACTCTAAGCTCATCTCTCACCTATGTCAACCTGGTAAGATATGTGACCACATTTTCATCCTTGGTCATTTTAATTCTCTTCAAATTTTCACTCAAAACCATCTTTCAGTTTTCATTTGTACTCTGGTACAACTTTGTCAAAGACTCCCACATCTCATAAGATTTTGTATTCCCCATCAAGTGAGAAATCAAATGGTCCTTGATGGCATCAATAATAATCCTCTTAGCCTTGATACTCTTCTTACTGTATGTTGCAAGAAGAGTAGCATCAGTAGGTACAACCACATGATGTGTTGTGGTGTTTTCAACAATGTCCCACAACTCATTTTCTTGCAACAATAAGATCATCCTCTCTTTCCAAGCACAAAAATATGTTGCCCCATCAAGTCTGTCCTCAACCCTCAAACCTGTAGCCATTGACCCCTTTTTGCTGAAAATGAAAAATGAAAAATTTTGTTCGGTAAAGTGATTGTTGTCCCAGTTTTCTGACTTGCTGAAATATTTATGCTTCTCTTTAACTTAGCTCTAATAGCATGTCAAATTTCAGACCCCAACCCAGTTTTAGTCTCGCTGATTTTTTAGCCAATGTTTGATGCCCAAACCCAGATTTATGACATCCAATTAAACTTAGAACAAAATAAATTTTCAGAACTGAAACATGAGGATTTTGAACATCGTTTTAAGGCAGAAATAAAATATCAGCAACACATTAAACTCATAAAATAACAAAGAGATTTTTGGTCTAACAATGACCCTGGAAACACCCACAAGTGGAAAACTAGTGAGAGAGGGAGTTTTTATTATTTGTGAGTTTTAGAGAAATTTTGTTACCACATATTCATCTTCAGAAATTTAATGACAAACTTATCTTGAAAATCGTGCCAAGTCTTCACACAAGTTCTGAGCCAAACTCCTCAAAATTCAAGCCAGAATATTTTGCACCAAAGTACAGGTCTGTTCCTCGATATTTGTGCCTCTAACTGGATGTATGAATGCCTTGAAATTTGTGCCAACAGTAACAACAAAAATATGGGTAATAAATGATTGTACAACCTCCTTGAAAACCATGCCAAACTCCCAGAAATAACACACATAAAGTTACCTCAATTTCTGTGCAACAAATCAATTGTACAGACTGTGAAAATCCATATGGTATGACCTATGTCAGCTAGCTGTACCCTCCTCGATTTTTGTGCCCAAAAACTCAGTCGTACGGACTGTGAAATCTGTACTGTATGGACGAAATTTAATGTTGCACCTCTTCCTTGATTTAGGTGCCAAAAAAAGTTGTTCGAAATCCTGAAATCCGTAATGTATGGCCTGTTGTTAATGTTGTATCTCCTACCTCGATTTCCATGCTAGTTTCCAGCCTTGGAATGCGTTCCCTAGCTCTGCAAAAATAGCCTCTTTCTCCAACTCGAATTTATGCTCTTGCTCTCTAAAAAATGTCTCAACAACCCAACAATGGGTGTGCCCTCCTTACCCTAATTGACCTCATGAGGGAATCTCAAGAGTCATCTCATCTAATGGTTGAGATTAGATGAGATCAACGGTGGGGATAACATCACTTTATTCACCCACTTTCCCTAAGTCTCAAAAAGTCACCTTTTAATTTGCATCTCTCAAATTAAATGACTAGGGTCCACATTAGGCACTTTATCACCCTTTAGGCACCTAGGTGATGATAAACACTTGCCTAGGTATTTTTTAATTATTTTTAACATACTTTTCATCTAGATCGTCCACCTTATATGCATATCTACTCAGTTGTAAATGTAGAGAACTTGAAAACTTTTTGAGCCTCACATGATCATGGATCAGGATGAGGAGGTTTCAATACCTTCAGTTGATGAGTTTCTTCTGAGTACTTGGATGAGTTAAAGGAAGATATTGTCTTGGATAGAAGGATGAGGACTTCACTCAGGGGTGATGTTGATTATCTTTGAGTAGGCTTAAAGGGAACACATCAAAGCAAGGCAAAGTGGATTGAGAAGGACAAGGTGAGGGAACTCTTCCCTCACTTATTTGTTGATTGATGAAATCTTTTGGTGGTCCAAACAACTCTCAGTGGGAAGGCGTGATAAAAAATGGATCCAGAGAAGACTAAGGACAACTCATAATTCGTAGAAGCAACTCAGAAAGCTCATAATGGCCTCAACAGACAGAGAAAGGGAAAAAATTAAAAGTACTCAAAACTCAATGAAAGTGGCATCATCGCGGAGAGCACGTTGCAAGATTTCCAACGACGTAAATGACTCATTAAACGGAGTTACAGATCGAAATATATTCATGGTCAAAGTTTGGTCAACCTAGCTCAGTCAACATGGTATGAGTCAACATCCATATTGTTGACGTCAACATCAGTACATATGACATCATCATCCATACAATGTACATGACATACGTGGGAGGCAACAAGTGTCATGTTTACTTCAACATGATGTCAACATGGTAACGTGGCATCACCAGAGGATTCCACGTGTCATTCATTTTTGGATTTTTTGAGTTGATCCATGGACCAATGAAAAATCACATGGAAATCATAACAATCACGTGGCATACCGCATGGTGACATGGTAGGCTAACACGATAGGTTGATGTGGAAGGTGACTGTACAGGTGGTTGGCATGGCCCAATGTTTGGCTACCACATACTTGAGTCATGGGTTGCCACGTGGAAGTGGGAACATGCCCAATGAGGGCTCAAGAACTATAATAAAAAAATAAAAAAAGGGTGTCTCCACCAAATCTGGCGGAGCCCCGCCAAATCTAGTAGCCCAACGGTCCAATCTAAACCACCTCAAAATTTGGTGAAACTACCATATTTATTTCTATATATAAGTTATAACAAACACCCAAAAGGGGAGGCTTGCGGGATCGACCCTGGGACCTCCCCCATTGTATAGACCTTAACTATAGCTCTTTTAACCAATAGGACAAACGACCCCATTATTTACAATGCTCACAATTATTATTTAAAATTTGAAATCCTACAGAGCACAGGGAGAGGTGCACAACGGTATGATCAGGCATAGTTTTCGAGGCATTTTTTTGGAATTAATTGCAGGTTGCAAGGCACGAAAACCGAAACAAAATTTCTCTTGGGCCTGGGAGTGCCAGAGTCGGATTGAGGTGTAGAGATAGTAAGTTTTGGGTAGTTCAACACCACGAATTCAATGGTGTTGTCTGTTTTCTGATTTGAGCAAATCTTCTGCAGCTTAATTTCAGAATGAGGTATACTTATGTATTTTTCCAAATTCTTTTGCCGAGTTAATAAAAAGGCCTACCCATTTGAGAGTAGGACCCAGAGACGTAGTCCACCAAGAACGAACTCCGTTATCAATTTTTGTGTTCATATTTTATGCTTATATCTCTTCATTATTGAGATTTTTATTCTTTAATGGTACACTTTAATCTATGATCATTTAATACGATTCTTTATAAGTCACTTCGATGAAAAGATCTTGGGTCGCCTTCATTCATAAGATCTTCCTTTACCTGTTCTTGTTTTCTTTTCCATACTTTCTTATATCTGATATCATTGTTCTCTTTTATATAAGTATCCATCACGATTCTACAATCATGAGCTATGTGTCCATAGTTATGGCATTGTAACATTCAATGTTATGTGGGGACAAATAATCATTTCTTGCTTGAACATTTATTTCATAAGCCCTGCAATCTGCAACTTTATGTCCAAATTTAGTACAATAAAAACAATGACCATAAAACAAATTTACATACTTGGGAGTGAATGATCTTCTTTGTGGCGTAGTCCTTCTGAATTCCCGCCTTGGTTGATCATGATCTTCTCTTCTATTGATCCATTCATTTTGATTGAACCTTCTTTGTGTCTTGAATGTGGAGGGTTTTCTTGAAGATGTATATTTATCATTTTTCTTTGATTCTAGCTCACCATGATTCCTTCCTTTGAGTACTTCTTTGTAACTCTTACTCTTTTTTTCATTCTTCTTTTCTGGCAACCTGGAGTGATTCTCTTCAACATTCTCTACTGATGATGTGGATTTTTCTGTCTTTTCATCATTCTTGCTGAGCTTGATGATTTTGACTCTCAATGTGACAACTTCTTCTTAAATATTTTCAACCTCTTCTTATTTCTTCATCATCTGACTCTTCGTGACTTATTCTGTTCGCTTTGGTTCTTAAAGTTGGATCTTGAAGGAGATGCTTTCCTTTTCAATTCTTCTTTCTTCGTCACCAAATTATGCTTCAAGTTGATTTAAGTCCTGATTTATTTCCTTAAGATGATCTATCCGAATATTTTCTCTTTTCTCTCCTTCCTTTATTTCGGCTTCCAAACATTGCTTTTCTTCCTTCTGACCTTTGTATTCTTCTTCAATATTTTTGGCTTCTTCTAGTTGATCTTTTAGTTTCACAATGACCTATTGGGATTATTTGGAACTTTCTTGAGAATTCTTCTTGACCAATTGTTATTCAAGAGACTTGTTTTTCTTTCTTTCTCTCATAACTTCATCTAGAGAATTGATTAATTATGCTTCAATATCTACTATAACTTATTCACAATCTTCTTGTTTTGAATCTATCTGACATGAAGATAATCTTTCTTGTTGTGTACCTACATCTTATTTATCACTCTCTGGCTCTGTGATAAGAGATTCCTCAAAATAGAGATCATGTAGCTTATCCCAAAGTTCTTTAGTTGATAAAAAATTTCCCACTTTCTCTTTTAATGAATCAAGTAATACTTCCAAGATGAAATCCATTGCTATTTTGTTGTTTCTTTTCAATTCCTATCATCGATACTCAACTAGATCCTCTCACATGGATCATATACCAAGGACACCTCAACTAGATATCCAACATCACCAACACATGCCTATACCAATAATGTACCAAGATCACCAACATACCATCACAAGATATGTGTCTCAATCATGTACCAAAGCATGTACTAAACCATAAACATGTACCATACCAAGCATCAATCATGTACCACAACCTTTACCACAACATGTAACAAACTTGTACCAAATCATGCATCAAACAAAACCTGTGCCATACCATGTGCCAACACCATATCATGCATCAAATATGTATCTCACCACACATCAATGTCACTAAGGAATGCCTCATACATATACCAAAAATGTATCTCAAATAATGTGCCCAATATCCAAGATGCTCCTCAAACCATGTGCCTCAACCATATACCATATCACTCATTATATGTCTCAATTATTTCATACACCATGTATAATAAGATATCATCAATGAAGTGCCTAAACAAATTACCAAACAACCAATATCATATACCAAGTATATGCCTCAACCATGCACCTAATATGTGCCTCAAGCCTATGCCAATGCCTCAACAATATACCAAAGACTTTCCTCAAGCATGCACCATAACATCATCAACATGTAACCCTGAAAATATGCATATAAACATACATGTAACTCTATAACATACATGGTGTATGTGATCACAAAATTGCACACATTCCTCAACTTCAGCAACAAGAGAATAATATCTTCATCAAACTTTACCTTAGTCTCACTAGACTAGTTTTTGGATTAGTCACAAACCCTAAATTTCAACAAGCATAACTCTGCACATGTAATCAATACAGGTATGAAACTTGTACCCAATATTATTCAATATCTTTTCTACAATTCCTCTAAGTTTCACTACTTGTAACATCCCCAAAAAGAATTTATAGAAAAAATGGAAGACCTTGCTGAATTTTGGCTTATTCTATAGAGAAAACTTGTAGAGATTGCCACACACAACATATTGGATATCTGGATCTAAATATCATACACAACATAATAAAGACTATAATATATCCAATGAATTTTATCTCACATAAGTTTGATACTATATGAATATGTTGTGACTATTTTACCCGGAACACATGTTTGATACTAGTTTCAGGACTATCCAAAAACACTATTTTCCACATAGTTTATCTCTGAAAATACAATGACCCAGAATCTCAAATTTCTACCACAAGTACCTTCATATGTATTCCCAATATCCTTTAGGGTTTTCTATATGAATCATTCTATAAATAAATTTATAGCGAAAATGGTAATATGACCTATAAATAACATACCTTAGAACACATCCTCACAAGTCTTCATCCTCCTTTGGAATTTTACTTTTCTTCACTTCATCTTCCCTCTGAAATTCACCTCATATCTCCTTGGTTACCTCATATAAGAATCACTTACTCACATCGAATATATTCAATATAATGTGTGTGCGAATGTACTTATGAGTGACTTCTTGAGGTGTATATATCTGTTTTCTAAGTAACCTCTTTCCTTAACTTTAGGGCTTCTTGAACTTTCTTGTTACAACCACTTCACCCTTTCATTAATGACTTGAAACTAATTAGGGGTTTCTTAACCCATATTGTAACCAATTAGGGACTTCTTAACCCATATTTTGGGATTCCAACTTCATGACCTCATAACTCCTCAACCGTGAGGAACCATGTGGCATACCACCTAGCATTGGAAACGACATGACAATGACTATCCAACTATGAGTGTATTACTTTCATTTACACTTTCCTTCATGTACATATTCCTCAACCAACTTTGGGTGCAATAAACACACCTCCAAGGCTTTATTTAGACTTCATCAAATGCACCCATCACATCTGTTGACATCAACCACTCCATCAATGAAAACTAACTCACCATCAATATCAAACATATCTCTAGGGATACATCAACCACTCCATCAATGAAAACTAACTCACCATAAATATCAAACATATATCTAGGGATTCTGGACTTCTCCAAGGGTTGACATCAATGACAACCAACTGTTTAACATCCTTAAGTATTGATTTTCAAGCTTCCCTCCGTCACATAGCTTATTATTCTTTCCCAATGTCTTTGTTTAATAAAGGTTACATTTGTATGTAGAGATGTGAGAACAAGATGAAGAAGAGAGGGTTGAAAATAGAAATTTTGTTGGAATGAGAGTCTCCAAGGTCAGTGGAGGATCAAGACACAACTCACATCAATTTTCAATCATGGATCAAGGAATGCAAAAGCATGGTGCAATCTCTAACACTGTATTGGTACAAATAAAATATGAATAAAAGAAGGCCATACTATACAAACACTGAGGCACACCATCACATAAGTGCCCATAATGTTCAATTTGACTAGGATGCTTAAGCAAGGAATAAAGAGTTATTGTTAAAAATCACAAATTGTGTGCTCAATATATGTGCATCGAGAGTCAATATATTGTTCATTCACACACCTCACCTTGATTTTTCCTAATTGAAATTATTGAAATCTTATTGAATATAGATTATCCTCACAACATGGTTTAATAGTGAAGAAGAGGATAAATACAAAACTTGATTTCACCCAAGGAGCAATGTTCTCCACTTGTGGTCAATCCAATAAAGAGGAACAATAGTACCATAGTGTTCATGTAGTTGCAGTCATCGTCCATAAATATATTAGAGTGATATTTAGCAACAATTGAGGGAAACCCATTTACTTGTGGTTTGGGTAGTATATATAAACAAACTTGGATTGATTTTCCACACTTGAACTCTAGAAAACCTTTGCATTCACTACAAGAAAAATACCCTCTAGCAGAGGTTTTTGCGGACACCCCTATAAAAATAGACCCAAAATCAATTTATAGAGGATGATACTAGTGAAGGAGAGCGGGAAGAGGTTTTAGTAGATGATTTACACTATTCCTTTTATAAGTACATAATGCATCGATGTGTTTTATACAACAGGCGCATTGGTGCCCTCAAAACTAGTGCACCATAGCAGAGTTGTTTCAAATAAAGAAAAATAGTATCAGGTGCGTTATGGAAATAATGACGCACCGGGAAATAATGATGCACCATAATAACGTTCTTTAAAAAATCTCCAGTGCACAACTTAACACTAGAAGCACATGTGCACTATTAGTAGAGCACATCATGATATGGTTAAATTAAAAACATTTATGCACCAATGTAGGATTATGTCAAAAAATATATTCTGGTGCACTCCATTGTATCATGCGCACCAATGCACACCAATGCTCCAATATGGAGCATCGTGTTAGGGTTAATTTCCAAATTTACGTAGTCTTCTATGTAAAATTGACCACACTGGGGCATCTATTATTATACCGCACCATGTCATGCTTAAACAAAAAATTCCACACCATTGTATTTTTTCAAAAAATGTATGGTGGTGCACTATGTAGTAGTAAACTCACCGGTGCACATGCATTCCCAAAAACACATGCATCGTGCTAGGATTGTTTAAAAAAATATATATAACCGGTGCGCTCATTAAACATGTATGCTCCGTTGCGGTTGGTCATCGGGCGCACCGAAACAAGGTTTTATAAAAAAGAAATTGACGACGATAAAAATCATTTTTACCATTTTCAGTGTTGTAGAGCTAAAAAACACCAGTGAAACCTTTTCCTATCTAAAGAACTCTTCCACCGGTGCTTTCCTTGATTTCCTTCCTTTCTTCTATTGCTCAGTGCATGAATTTCAAATTTTTCCAAATGGTGGGAAAATTTAGTTCTTTTTTAGTACATTGCAACCATTCCTCCCCGACGATAAAATGTCTAGGTAATGTCCTTGTTTCTTCATAACTTAAGTTTTCATTGGATTACAATTTAAAATTGAGTGAAATATTAAGTTTAAAAAAAAACTGCGTGGTGCGTTCGAATCCCTCATCTCGCACCGCCTACGGTGCAACCTGTAAATTTACAGGGCACACCACGTACCTTATTACCTTTCTCAACAGTGCGTTGGTAAACATAAATGCATTGGCGCGTCCGTTTAACTACACATTGAAGAAAAAGTATATAATTGGTAGGGAGGTGCGTCAAAGTATAGATAACACACTGGGTCATTAAAGTAAATGGCACACCGCCCTTATTAGATATATTTTTACACAGTGAGTTGGTAAACGTGCTTACTGGGGTGTTCATATTTACCAAACACACTGCTGAGAAATGTAACATTATGTTGCGGTGTGCCCCGTAAATGTTTTGGTAGCACTGTACGCGGTGCGATAGTAACGACTAGAATGCACCGCAAAAAGTTTTGTACTAAAAAATTTGGAAAAGTTTATGTGACGGTGCATTGACGTTCGTTACATGCATCGATGCATGTAGTGAACATATATGCACCGATTTTTTGCTAATTTCTAAATAATTGTTTACGTGCGTTCATATTTTAATTTGTTTTTTGGTTTAAGCCGTGCGTAAGGATAAATATAACACACCGGGGCATATGTGTTGTAGTCTAGCTCCCCGGTGCGGTACTGTTTTCCAATGCACCACATAACATAGTAGAACATATTTTGTTTGGTGTGTTACTTTACAATGATGCACTGTGGACGATGCTCACAATATATACGCATCGTTGACAGTGCATGATAGTTTTTTGGGTGCACCGGTAATGCAATTAACTTCTTTTTTGAAGGAAGTTATTTTTCCATATTTATAGATAAATTTACCATTCAATAGATTTTTTTTATTTTTATGTATGAGTGAGGATTGTGTGTTTCATATGTTAATCATGTAGAGATGTGAGCAAAGAGAGAAGCAACAACAATAGGAGCAGAGGGTGGACCTGTACAATGTTGTATGAGAATGGGAGGCGAGGGAGAGGGAGAGGGATTTGTACCCTCTCCATATTACTGCAGAGACTCATGTTCACTTGAGGAATGTAGGCCTCCTTAAGTACTATGAGGAGGATACATCCCTTAAGGGGCACTCTGGGTTGTTAGTGCATTTGATCCATCGATGGGATGTCCATCGAAAAAAATTCCGTGTGGGTTTGGATCAATGATACCATCCCACTGAGGATGATATTTGATTTATCACTAGGATATCCAAGAGAGGGGAGGATTTTACCCAGTTCCTAGATGGGCCAGTAGGTGTTGTAGGTGAGAGTCTGATCCAGGTGGATATTGGTGTCCACCCACCTATTCCAAATTCCAACTGGCTCATCTTGACAATTTTCAGTTCATCATGTTTCTCTGTAATGGGGAAAATTATTTGTAATTATGGGTTTTGCACTTCTGAGGCTGTCTTTAATCCCTACACAACATCTAGGAGGATATTGGTGGCTGCCCATCTAGTCCAACTGGCCTATTTTGGCAGTTTTCAGCTCAGTACATCTTTTTGTACTTCTGGGGCCGTTTTGAGGCCCTAAATAACATTTTTTGGGCTTGCCATAGTCAAACTATTGTTAGAGTTAGATTTTAATGGAATAATGTGTATTTCTTGAAAATTACTTTCCAACAGGCTATCACAGGCCTAAAATAGAGATCGTATGCAAAAGTTACGACCCCAAGAAGTTGATGTACTAACTTACCCCAATGGGGCCCACATGACTTTTGGCGCTTCATCTCCTAGGGTTAGGTTTTTGAATGTCTAGGGTTTTGGAATTCATGTTTATTATAAACATGCCTTCAAAGCCTCATTGTACTCATATTCTTGTGAATGAGCGTACCTGTCACATCTCTTCTTAGAGATAAAGATGCCACCATTCGCTTGCACTATATTTTTACAGTCTCTGTACATTTATTTCATTAATAGAAATCATGTATTGATGTATTTATCTGTTTCTGGAAATATTTATGTGTGTTTCATTGTAATATCTCTTATTTCATTTCATTCCAAAAATAATATGGATCAGTTGTATCAGAGCAGGCTACTCTTGATAGCTTTTCAGTGCATGTCGCTGACAAGGTTTGAGTATAGCAAGTTGGGTCTCGAGCTTGTCTCTCTTCAGGACAATCTCTCTCACATGCCCAAGAAACCCTCCATGGTGGAAGAAAATAAAAATGGTAGAGCAGAGGATTCTATTAACATGTTGATTGAGAAAGCTATTGTGCGACAGAGGGACGAAATGATGGAGAATTTTTCTCACATCCACCAACTCCTTCTGATAGCAACATACACATCTTAATTAAGCGACCACTTTGGCGGAACTTCTCCCTTCAAGGTACAAGTTAAATTTGATATTCCCATATTTGAAGATTAGATAGATACAAATGCCCTAGAAAATGGTTAAATTTGCTAGAAGGTTATTTCTTTGTTCACAATTTTTTCGACATGTAAAATATCACCTTCGCACTCCTTAAGGATCTCCCCCATGTCAAACATTGGTGGGAAACTTACTAGGATAAAAGTTCCACAGATGAATTTGGAATATATGGGGTCGAGCCCTCTTGGGATTGTTTTGTGGATGTGGTCAAGGAACAATATTACCCTGTTGATAACTATGAATACCAGTACATGAGATGGACCAGACTGCGGAAAGAGAAGGGCCAAACAATGTCGAAGTTCACAAATAATTTCCATACCTTGCATACCAAGCGGGGTATCAAAGACTCCGAGCGACATCTATTTTTGAAATACCATGGGGCTCTGCATAGGTACATCCAAACTGAAATGGATTTCCTAAACATCTCATCACTGGGGCCTATCGATATGCTTTCAAAATCAAGTAGAAATTTGGGCACCAGAACAAACGACATTTTAGGTATACAAATCCGCAACAACCAAAGCATGATAAAGACAGTCTTAACCAATAGCCTTCCGAAAACCAGTCCAATACATAGGAAAATAAGGGTAAGGGAAAGATGAAGAATGACACTAAGAAGTGGTGTGACTTCCATAAAATACCTTAGTACAACATCGATGAATGTCACTCAAAATAATCATTAGTGGCCAAGATCAAAGACAAGGAGACGAACCCTAATTATGAATTTGATACAAAAAATAATGAAAAAAAATAGATCATTGACGTAGGCCCCACTGCAACTATCGTGAACGAAACAATTCAACTAGGAGAACCAGTGGATCTTGAAGAGGGGGGCACCTCTTCCTTTCAAAGATGTGGGTGAAGGGGACTCCCTTGCATTTCATTGTTGATAGCGGAAGCCAGAATAACCTCATCTCAACTGAGGTCATCGGATAGTTAGGGTTGTCGACAACACCACACCTGCAACCATACAACATCGGGTGGCTTTCCCAGGGATGAGGTCTTCGTGTCAGCCAACAATGTCGGCTTTCATATGGAATCCAACCCTTCAAGGATGAGGTAGTATGTGATGTTTCCCCTCTTGATGTTTGTGATGTTGTTTTTTGCAAACCATATATGTGGAAACATCATGTTGTTTATGAGTCTCGACCCTGTAGTGTCATTATTACTCTGGGGGGTCATCTCTATAGGATACCAGAGGTAGTTCCGACTAATGTTCCACCAAAAACGTGTCGCAAGGTAATCTCTCATACTGCAAAATTCATCCTTTTCACAATATGTTCAAAGGATGCAGAGAAGGCCACTACAACCACTTCAGCCTCAACACATTCTATCCAATAGAAGCAGATTCCAAAAGAGAAAGAAGATATTGTTTCTTCACCTATGATGGTGCCTACACAATTCCCCATCAAGCCCAAAAACAACAGGTTGGTGGAACATATTCAACCCCACTAGCAACAGGTTCATGACAACCTTTCACAGACCAAGCAACACAACTTCTCCAACAAGGCACGCAACTCACCAAGATTCGGATTCATCAAACACTTTCCCCTCTTCCACAGGCACTCAACGCAATGGATACCATTGCTTCCTAAGGGGGAACAACTGATCTAGGTGGATATTGGTGGCCACCTATCTGTTCCAAATTCCAACTGGCTCATCTTGACACTTTTTAGTTCAACACATTTCTTTGTAATGGGGACGCTTCTTTGTAATTATGGGTTATGCACTTATGATGTTTTATTGAATCCCTACACAACATCCATGTGGATATTGGTGGCCGCCCATCTAGTCCAACTAGCCTATTTTGGCAGTTTCATCTCAGTACATCTTTATGTACTTCTGAGGTTGTTTTGAGGCCCTAAACAACAATTTTTTGGATTGCCACAATCAAACTGTCGAAAGAGTTAGAGTTTGACAATATAATGTGTAATTATCGAAAATACCTTTCAAATGGGCTATCACACGCCTAAAACGAAGATTGTATGCAAACATTATGACCCCAGGAAGTTGATGTACTAACTTACCCCAACGGGGCCCACATGACTTTTGGCACTTCATCTCCTATGGTTAGGTTATTGGATGTCTAGGGTTTCAACATTCATGTTTATTGTAAAAATGTCTTCAGAGCCTCATTTTACTCATCTTATTTCGAATGAGCATAGCCGCCACATTTCCTCTCACCACCATTCTAGTGAGTCTTGCACTCTATATTTTTACAGTCTCTGTACATTTCTTTCATTAATAGAAATCATGTATTGTTGTATTTCTCTGTTTTTGGAAATATTTATGTGTATTTCATTGTAATATATTTGATGTCATTTCATTTTGAAAATAATCTGGATCAGTGGTATCAGAGCAGGCTTCTCTTGATCATTTTACATTGCATGTCCCCAACAAGGCTCGAGTATAGAAATTTGGGTCTTGAGCTTGTCTCTCTTGAGGACAATCACTCTCGCACACCCAAGAAACCCTCCATGCTGGAAGAAAAGAAAAACAATATAGCAAAAGATTCTATTAACCTGTTGCTTGAGCAAGCTCTCGCGTGACAGAGGGACAAAATGATGGATAATTTTTCCCACATCCTTCAACACCTTCCGATAGAAACATGCACATATTAATCAAGAAACCATTTTGGAGGAAATTCTCCCTTCAAGGTACAAGTTAACTTTGATATTCCTGTATTTGAAGGTCAGATAGATGCAGATGCCCTAGAAAAATGGTTAAATCTACTAGAAGGTTATTTCTCTCTTCACAATTTTTTCGATAGGTAAAATATCACCTTCGCACTCCTCAAGGATCTCCCCCATGTCAAACATTGGTGGGAAACTTACTGGGAGAAAATTTCTACAGAGGAATATGGAATATATGGGGCCGAGCCTACTTGGAATTTTTTTTTGGATGCGGTCAAGGAAAAATATTACCCTATTGATGATTCGGATTTATGAGTGGAACGAAATGAATAATAGACTGAATACAATAACATAGAGATACAGAGAAAAACAACAGATATCCAATGAACATTAAATTCTATTGAATAAATAGAATAGGTTGAAACTGTAAAACTGTAGAACTTAAACAACTTGCTCGAATGGTGGTAGCTATCTCTGAGAAGAGATGTGGCTGCTACACACATCTGTCTGAGAAGATTCATTACAATGAGGATTCAAAGGCCTTTTTAACATTACTCATGAATTCCAAAACCATATACATCCAAAAACCTATCCCTAGGAGATGAAACACCAATAGTTATGTGGGCCTCGATGGGTAAGTTGGTACTTCAACTTCCCAGGGTTGTATCTTTTGCATACGACCTCCGTTTTAAGCACGTGATAGCCCATTGGAAAGGTATTTTAGAGAAATATACACAATGTCATCAAAATCTGACTATGTCTACAATTTTACTGTGTCAATCCAAAATTATATTATTAGGGCCCCAAAACAGCCCTAGAAGTACATAAATATGTACTGACATGAAAACTTCCAAAATAAGCTAGTTGGATTAGGTAGGTGGCCACCAATATCCACCTGGAAGATGTCTAGGGCTTCACATATCCCCAAAAGTGTAGAACCCAAAATTACAAAAAAGTACAGAAGAACGTGTTGAACTAAAACTCTCAAGAGGAGCCAGTTGGAATAAGTGGGTGGCCACCAATATCCGCTTGGATCAATTGATAACTACGAACACCAATACATGATATGGACCACATTGCAACACGAGAAGGGAAAAACTATGCTGGAGTTCACAAATACTTTTCATACCTTGCATACCAAGATGGGTATAAAATAATCTAAGAGACATCTAGTTTTGAAATATCATGGGGCTTTGCATAGGTACATATAAATTGAAATGGATTTCCTAAACATCTCATCACTGGGAGTTTCCTATCGATATGCTGTCAAAATCGAGCAGAAATTTGGGCACCAGAACAAATATGAGTTTGGTTCTGCAAATGTGCAACAACCAAAGCACGATAAAGATGACCCTAACCAAAACATCTTCTGACAACCAGTCCAAGACACAAGAAAATAAGGGTAAGGGAAAGATGAAAAATGGCACTGGGAAGTGGAGCGACTTCCACAAAATCCCTTAGCACAACATCGATGAATGTCGCTCAAAATAGTCACTGGTGGACGAGATCAAAGATAAGGAGCTAAACCCCGATTCAAAATATGATACAAAAAATAATGAAAAAAGAAAGATCATCGACGCAGACCTCACTGCTATTGTTGCAACCGCAACAATTCAACCAGAGGAATCAATAGATCCTGAAGAGGGGGAACACCTATTCCATTCACATATGTGGGTGAAGGGGACCCCATTGTATTTCATTGTTTATAGAAGAATCTAGAAGAACCTCATCTTAGATGAGTTCGTCAAATAGTTAGGGTTGTTGACAACACCCCACCCACAACCATACAACATCTGGTGGATTCGTCAGGGGCGATATTTCCGTGTCAGCTAACAGTGTTGCATGTCCTATGACATCCAACCCTTCAAGGATAAGGTAGTATGTGATGTTTCCCCTCTTAATGTTTGTGATGTTATTTTGTTCCAACCATATATGTGGAAACATCATGCTATTTATGAGTCTCGACCTCATAGTGTCATTATTACTTTGGGGGGTCAACTCTACAAGATAACAAAGGTAGTTCCGACTACTGTTCCACCAAAAACGTGCCGCAAGGTAATCTCTCATACTGCAAAATCCAATGTCTTCACAATATGTTCAAACAGAAGGCCACTACAACCACTGCATCCTCAACACCTTCTATCCAACTGAAGAACATTGCACAAGAGAAAGAAGATATTTTTTCTTCACCTACAACGGTGCCTACACAATGCCCTGTCAATCCCAGAGAAAACAGGTTGGTGGAACAGATTCAACCCTGCCAACAACAGGTTCATGACAACCTTCCATAGATTAAACAATGCAACTTCGCTAGCAAGGCACACATCTCACCAAGATTCAGATTCATCAAACACTTTCCTCTCTTTCCCAAGAACTCAACGTAATAGAGACTATTGCTTCCTAAGGGGGGAGGACTGATCCAGGTGGATATTGGTGGCCACCCACCTGTTCCAAATTCCAAGTGGCTCATCTTGACACTTTTCAGTTCAACATGTTTCTCTGTAATGGGGACATTTCTTTGTAATTATGGGTTTATACTTCTGAGGTTGTATTGAAGCCTTACATAGCATCCAGATAGATATTGGTGGCCGCCCATATAGTCCAACTGCCCTATTTTGGTAGTTTTCATCTCAATACATCTTTTTGTACTTATGGGGCCGTTTTGAGGCCCTAAACAATATTTTTTGGGCTTGCCACAATCAAATTGTTGAAGTAGTCAAATTTTGACAACATAATGTGTAGTTCTTGAAAATACTTTTCCAACGGGCTACCACATGCCTAAAACATATATTGTATGCAAAAGCTACGACTCTGAGAAGTTGATTTACTAACTTACCCTAATGTGGGCCCACAAGACCTTTTGCACTTCATCTCCTAGGGTTAGGTTTTTGGATGTTTAGGGTTTTGTAATTCATGTTTATTGTAAAAATGCCTTAAGAGCCTCATTGTACTCATATTCTTGCGAATGAGCATAGTTGTCACATCCCTTCTCAGAGATAAAGTTGCCACCATTCTAGCGAGTCTTGCACTCTGTATTTTTATAGTGTCTGTACATTTCTTTCATTAATAGAAATCATGTATTGTTGTATGTCTCTGTTTCTGGCAATATTTATGTGTATTTCATTGTAATATCTTTTCTTTTATTTCGTTCCTAAAATAATCCAGATCAGAGTGAGCTAATGTACTCTAAGTGATATATTGGGGTTGATGTACTATCCCAAGCTGATTTTTAGGTGTCTAGTGGACAACTGAAAATTGCCTCTTTCGGTGCAGAGGAGGTTATGTGCATCTCAATGTTAGTGAATACCATATTCCACTTAACCAGTGATGGGAAACACATTAGATTCCCTCTTTTGTATTATGTTGATTCGTTGGTACAGATGCCACGATGTATCATATGGTCTGACATTTTTTGCGAAAGTTTTATATAGCACTAGAAAAATGTCGTGCTATGATACGTGGGAGGTCGAACTTTCCTTTTGCCTCAGAGTTGTTTTGCTTACTTTTTGAGATGTTTCCAGAGACGAGGTCGAATTTTGTTCATCATCCTATTAGTTCGAGGACTCATATTTATATGCGCATGTGGGGGGATATGATGCCCAAGAGGGGCCAGCCGTAGTTTTCAACCAGGATTTCGCCAAACACACTAGGGATACTAGGCAGTATGGCATATCACATGTTCGTCATGGTTTCGTGTCCTTACGCGGGTTTGGATTGTCGTGGATGTCTGAACATCCTCTTCACACTAGATGAGCCACTAGATGATAGAGGTAATATTAGTGTTTTGTTTAAATTAATATAGTTTCATTTTATTGTCTTAATTAGAATAAAATTAATTCTAACACATTCTTTAACTTGTTTTATTGAATTGTTTAATAAATTAATTGTGTAATTATTGTTTTGTACACTATATTTTGTAGATATTGACACTTTAATTGGGGACGTACCTCCTCCCCCAACAGATGACAATGAGGAGATGATGCATGAGGCCATGACGGGTCAGGCTCCTCGGGTGCAGATACCCGACGACATGCATCGTAGGCTCGATACCAGATTCAGGTTGGAGTTGGATGACCGACTCTCTGTACTTTTGACTGAGGTGGGAGTCCAACCTGCCCTGATGTGAGATATCAACGAAGATCTTATGCTCTTGGATATTTGGAGGGAGATGTCGCATGATTTGATTCCTGTTATGCGTCATAACGTCAGAGCTGCTAGGCTACTAGAAACGAGGAGGGCTCCTGATGATAAGCACAAATATTCTTCCAGTACAACCCGTTCATCCAGTACCCCATCGATTGATGAGGGTGGTCACGATCATCCTTCTCCACATGCTCCTCCTCCTCCTTCACCTCACCCAGATCATGAGGAGGAAACACATATTCCTCCTCCTCCTCTTTCACCTCACCCAGATGAGCATGTCATACGTATTCTTCATCCTCCTCTTTCAACTCACCTAGATGAGTAGGCATGACCTATTCATCATCCATCATCTTCCACTACAGACCATGCCTCCACTACTATTGTGGTATGCAGATTGCCCCACCGGCTAGACTAGATATGTTATAGCGGTTATATGGTGTTTTTTTCTATTGATAATGTTGATGATGTACTTAATTTATATGTTGATTTTGATGTGTATATTGTTAGGTCATGTTAGATATGTTTGTTAAATGTGTTTGATGTTATAACATTTTTCATTAGACATGCATTTTTCCTGTTGATCATGATGATATACTTGATTAATTTATATGTTGATGTGTACATTTTTAGGTCATGTTAGATATGTTTAATGTTAAATGTGATTGATAGTTGTGTATGTTAAATTATGCTTGTTAGATGTGTGTGATGATGATGTTAGAAAATGTTTGTCTTTTGTTAGATGTGATCACAATGATGATGCATTGTTAAATTATTAGATATGTGTGCTATCTAATTAATGATGTTTATATGTGCTAGAGGTATATACAATTAGATGATATTAAGTAGCGAATATAAATGTGTATTTTAGATGTTATTTATGTTTGTTATAAGATGGTTATCATCATCATGTTTATTTTTATAAATTACAAAGTTCAATATGGTTTAAACTATAATTATAAAATTGAAACTATAATTGCATAGATAGTTCATTATACATATTCATTCTAACTATTATTTTTCAAAAAACAAATTACATATGAATAAATATTATTTTCCATTGTACTAATTACTCTTTTTGAATAGACTCTTCTACACTAAAAATTGTTATTATAAAAAGTTATGATCTCCAATGATAAGAATTCTATTGGCTTTAAATATTTATGGATGCAAATCTTCCTATTGTTAATTTTGTCATTATTTTGTAAGTTGATTGCTATAAAATTTTAAATTACTTCATTAATTGTGGTTTTACTCAATATTGGGGGCATAGTTTTATAAATATTTTCAAAAGCAATGATAAAAGTATGTAAACTAACAAACACTACTTTAGTTAAAAACCAAATTATCACAAAATCATGTTATAAATTTAATTTTTTAATTATAAGCGACATTTTTTGTTAATCTTAC
Source organism: Picea glauca (assembly GCA_000966675.3). Lineage (NCBI taxonomy): Eukaryota > Viridiplantae > Streptophyta > Pinopsida > Pinales > Pinaceae > Picea > Picea glauca. Next base: position 160,731 of record JZKD02S1607567.1, on the reverse strand, counting down.
TTTTAAATCTACAAAATAAATGAACATAAACTCAGTTTTTGAATCATCATGTTAACATATCCTCAAAAATGTTGTACTATTAAACATGCATATCAACCATATCATTACATCTAATTATATCAACATAAAAAGTATAATTTCATATCCCATTAAAAGTTCAACTAGACACTTAACATTTTTCAGGATTTCACAATTGGAAATACTTAAAGAAGATGAAACATTTTTAAATATATGCAATGACATATAAATATTTTCAAATAACAGTCGTTCCATGCAATCACAAATAATTCGAAAGACAAACACATTATGCATCAAACTGACTATTAACCAACTAAAATTGTTCAAAGATTTGTTATAATTAACTTAACATTTCCTCCGTCAGAAGATAAATAAAAAACAATATAATTAGCGAAATAAAGAATATAACAAAAATATACAACAACAATATTAAATATGAAATAAAACATGTACACATCACTTTTTGTTGTCATCACCCTCATTGTCTTCCTCGCTTGGCATGATAACATTGTTTTTCTCAAAAATATGTTTTGATCTAGGGTCGTGTCTTAATACAAACCACCAATCTCTATCCAACACATCTGGGTAAAAAATCACTTGGTTGCAGTTTTTTGGGAAAACATAAGGCTCCTTAGCTTCATCCCACATATTTTTAGAGTTGATACATATCATCCCACTATCACGATTTTCCTTTACATTATTCCGATCAAAGGTTTTCCTCCACTTGCACCTAAAAATAACACATTGGAAAGAAGATAAGTCCACTCGAATGATCTCTTGTATCTTTGCAATGTAACCTAACTTCCTCTGTATGGTGTTTTGATTGTGGTGTCTAGCACAACTAGATTGGTCGAACTCGACTTCCACTCCACAGTCTTGTGTCATGTGTCCATCATCAACATCCTCTATGTGAAAATGTTGTCCATATGCCCACATATATGGGAACAAATGTGCCCTAAAAAAAGTGAACAAATCATAGTGTCAATATCTGTCTAATAACCTGACCATTAAAATATAAAATAATATAGATGTACTTTCAATTAAAATGTGCATTATGAAGTTAAAAATTATGTACACAAAAATATTATTACTGAGTTCTTGCAACTAATCCCTATGTTTAGTGCATCCTCTTATTCACGAGGGTAATGACCGGATGCACCATATTTCTCTTTGACTTGGTCAACAACCCAATCGTTGGGACATATTATTGGCATATTTTCTTTTAAATGATCAGGATAAGGCATTCTTCTACCATTCAACCATATGAATTCTTTCCTGTCACTTTCCTATTTCCTCCTCTTATGTTCATACAATGCGACCCATGACTGTGTTGCCTCCAAATTGTAAAGAATGAATTTATTAATGGAATCAATTTTTGAATTCGTTGATGTATTTATGAAATCAAACCAACATATAGTACATATGAGATCATGAAAATATACATTATGAAGTTCAGTGTGAATAGTTACTATGTAGAAATTTGACAAACGATAAGTCACTTACTATTTATCAAGATCATTTTTCCATTCATTTGGAGAAGCTCCCCTTATCTTTTGTTTTCATCCCTTTCGTCGTCCCAAATCACTGCTCCTGGTGTGTTTTTGATCTACTTGATGTACTCATTGGCATAATAGAAAGACTCATATGATATGTACCCCTCTGTCATAGACCACTCGAGTTTTTTCCTTTGACAAACAAATCCTTTCAATGTCCTCATGTACCTCTCTAAAAAAAAAATCCAACGATAGGAGACTACCCCAACTAATTCAACCTCGTCTACTAGGTGAATTAGAATATGAACCTGCAAGTCCATGAAACTCGGTGGTAGTTCCTTCTCAAACATACAAAAAATCTCATCTCTTGATGCCACCATGGAATTGAATAGGTGGTTGATTCAACCACTCTTGGTACGATTCCTCTTCGAGTTGTTCTCTCATTGCAACCTTCTCTCGTGTTGACATTGTTGTGGGGGGCAACGGAAGATGATAGGTAGGTCACTCATAATAAGAAGAATCCTAATTTCAAAAATATTGAACATTAGTACATCGATGCTATTAGTAAGCACAATGCAGTAATTTGTTTGTTCAAATTACATTATACCAAACAATTATTACCATCGATGACCCATGATTGCAGCTGGAAGATGGAATGTCATAATTGGCAGGGTAAAGTAGTTGTCCATTTTCATCTACCAACGACTTGTGCTATGTTGTGCTTGATAAGACCTTCTGACATTTTTGAATCGATACTGGAATATTTTCTATATCTGAACTCGATTTTGAATCAAGATTCTGCAAATTTGGATACATTTTTATTTAGATTGACATGGATAAAAACAAATTCAATGAGATAATCGCAACACAAATAAAATAAGTTAAAATTACTGGATATGGAAAGGGGGAACTCCGTGATGGACTTTGAGCAATGTGAAATGGGTTGGAATTTGAAGAATTGTCCATTTGATCATATAATAAGGTCTTCTCCCTTCATTTCAACAAAATTAGCAACAAATTTTCCTGTACATATCTAAAATAAATTTTGAGGACCATACCACAATCTGAGTTTGAATATAGTTTTGAAACCATTTTTTAAGAATAAGGTGATATAAAACATAAAATGTATACTGAAGTATTGTAATTCATGTGAATTCATCCTAAAATATAATTTGAGATAAATATACTATTTTGTGTGCAAATAAAAGTTCAAATAACTTTAAAAGCATCATGATGCGCTTATAAACCACAAACACATTGATGCGCATACTAATAATAAGCATCAGTGCGTTGAAAAATTAACCACACTGTGTTTCAAGATTTTGTTAATAAAAAATAATTATATGTCATCGGTGCGTCAATTAATATGGACACACTGGTGCGTAATGTAATATAGTTTCACCGATGCGTCTTACATAAATGCACCATCGTGCCGAAAAAGTTAAATAAAAACGTGATTTTTTTTAAACAATTAAAAAAAGAGTGGGAATCAAATTTCATAAAGTCATTTAAATACTAAAAAATTATTTACTTTTACGTTATTTTGCAAAATTTTGCAGGGGAGAGACTTGCAAGAGACACATACAGAGGAACATTGTAGAGGAGTAAAATACTTTGGAACCACATTATTATTCAGAATGTGAATTTGAAGGGTATGGTGATTCATTCTAAACCTTTTTCATAAAGTTTTTTTAATATTATGAAGGTATTCGATATTTTCAATATTTTTCGAAAATTTACAAGAGATAGATTTGGAAGAGAGACATATTGGGGAGCACCGTGGAGCAAAAGAATACTTTGGAACAACAAAAATATTTAGAAAATTAGTATTTGAAAGGTATATTGATTCACTGAAAACCCTACATAGTAAAAAAATTTAAATTTTATTGTTGATTTTGATAATAATTTTTTTTACAAACTGTATTCCTATTTGGATTTTAATTAAAATTCAGGAAAAAATATAAAAAAATAAAAAAAATAAAAAAAATCATACTTACCTTAAACCCTTGTTTTTTTTTTCTTACGTGAATGCAAAATTTCACCCTAGGGTTTAACTCCCTCTATCATCCTATTTGGATTTTAATTAAAATTCAGGAAAAAAAATTAAAAAAAATTAAAAAAATCATACTTACTGTAAACCCTTGTTTTTTTTCTTACGTGAATGCAAAATTGCACCCTAGGGTTTAACTCCCTCTATCACTTCAGAATTAGGGATTTCTGTTTTAGGTAGTTTAGATCTAATGAGTTTGTTTTTCTATATATAAGTGTTTGGCATGTGATGCAAAGGGACCACTTATTGCATCGGATCCCAAACGCAGTCGACCCTTATTTTTATTTTTTTAAATGGTTTCCAATTTGACGTTTTTTTTTAAAACGTTTTCTAATTTTCCGATGCGCCATTTCGACAGAAATGCATCAGTGCATTTATGTCTAAGGAGCACTGATAAAGCCATACTTT
>JZKD02S1607567.1:132811-145017 GCA_000966675.3 Picea glauca | reverse complement strand
AATTCATACATCACATACAAACAATGATGATATCACTCACTTGGTTTGAATGGATGACCAATCATGTTGTTACCTTAATGGAAATACTTTGATTTATTGAAGACATGTTAAATTGACAAATAATTTATCACTCTTAGAGGTAAATTACATTTTTTCATTTGGAGAGAGAGAAATTGATCACTACAAATTCATATACAAAATGAAAAGATGTATGCCCTCTTATCACTTTTTTTTGTCATTCACACTTGATTAACTTCATTCATTTAAAGAGAAAAAAAGGCTTATTATCGTGAACATTGCATTTAGAATTAAAAATAATATTTTCTTTAGTCTAAGTAGCCTTAAGTATTGATTTCCAGGCTTCCCTTCATCACATAGATTATGATTCTTTTCCAATGTCTTTGTTTAATAAAGGTTACATTTGTATGTAGAGATGTGAGAACAATATGAAGAAGAGAGGGTGAGAATAACAATGTTGTTGGAATGAGAGTCTCCAAGGTAAGTGGAGCATTAAGACAAAGATCACATCCATTTTCAATTATGGCTCAAGGAATGCAATGGGATGGTGCAATCTCCAACACTGTATTGGTACAAATCAAATATGAATAAAAGAAGGCCATGCTCTACAAACACTGAGGCACATCATCATAGAAGTGCCCATAATGTTCAAGTTGACTAGAATGTGTAAGCAAGAAAGAAGGAGTTATTGTTAAAAATCACAAATTGTGTGCTCAACATATGTGCATCGAGAGTCAATATATTGTTCATTCACACACCTCACCTTGATTGATCCTAATTGGAATTATTGAAATTTTATTGAATATAACTTATCCTCACAATATGGTTTTATAGTGAAGAAGAGGATAAATAAAAAAACTTGATTTCACCCAAGGAGCAATGTTCTACACTTGTAGTCAATCCAATAAAGATGAAGAATAGTACCATAGTGTTCATGCAGTTGTAGTCATCATCCATAAATATCTTAGAGTGATATTTAGAAACAAGTGAGGGAAACCCATTTACTTTTGGTTTGGGTAGTATATAGAAACATACTTGGATTTATTTTCCACTCTTGAATTTTAGAAAACCTTTGCATTTCATGCCACACTCAAATGTGATGGTGAAACACATGCAATTTTATTGGTAATAGGGATGGGAGTCTTTTGTTCAATGCAATTACAGAGGATGTCTTGAAGCTTCATAGAGTTCCATTCAACCTTGTAGCTCAGTGTAATGGGCCACTTGGCTACCATGGAAAACCCATAATCGAACAAATGCATATATGGTCAAGCTTTAGGGAAGTCATGGTTCCATTCAAGGCTCTTTTCATATGACAACAGTGTTTTTATATGTTTAGTTTGATCATTCATAGTTTTACATGCTCTTTCACAAGCTAATTGTTGAGGCATATTTATTTTCTTGTATTTTTCAAGTAGAGAATGTTGTTTATAACCACTATCAAGTGCCAAACTTTTGACGATGGAATTTGATTTTCAAAATTCATACATCACATACAATCAATGGTGATATCACTCACTTGGTTTGAATCGATGACCAATCATGTTGTTTCCATAATGGAAATACTTTGATTTACTGAAGACATGTTAAATTGACAAATACTTTATCACTCTTAGAGGTAAATTACATTTTTCATTTGGAGAGAGAGAAATTGATCACTACAAATTCATATACACAATGCAAAGATGAATGTCTTATTAGCACTTTTTTTTTCATTCACACTTGATTCACTTCATTTATTTAAAGAGAAAAAATACTTATTATTGTGAATGTTGCATTTAGAGTTAAAATTCATATTTTCTTTAGTCTAAGTAGCCTTACGTATTGATTGTCAAGCTTCCCTCTATCACATAGCTTATGATTCTTTCCCATTGTATTTGTTTAATAAAGGTTACAATTGTATGTAGAGATGTGAGAAAAAGATGAAGAAGAGAGGGTTGAGAATAAAAATGTTGTTGGAATGAGAGTCTCCAAGATAAGTGGAGGATCAAGACAAATCTCACATCAATTTTCAATCATGGATCAAGGAATACAAAGGGATGGTGCAATCTCCAACACTGTATTGGTAGAAATCAAATATGAATAAAATAAGGCCATACTCTACAAACACCGAGGCACATCATCATAAAAGTTCCCACAATGTTCAAGTTGACTAGGATGCATAAGCAAGAAAGAATGAGTTACTGTTAAAAATCACAAATTGTGTGCTCAACATATGTGCATTGAGAGTAAATATATTGTTCATTCACACACCTCACCTTGATTGACCCTAATTGGAATTATTGAAATCTTATTGAGCATATCTTATCATCACAACATGGTTTAATAGTGAGGAAGAGGATAAATAAAAAACATTATTTCACCCAAGGAGCAATGTTCTACACTTGTGGTCAATCCAATAAAGAGGAACAATAGTACCATAGTGTTCATGTAGTTATAGTCATAATCCATAAATCTCTTAGAGTGATATCTAGAAGAAAGTGAGGGAAACCCATTTACTTGTGGTTTGGATAGTATATAGAAACATAGTTGGATTGATTTGCCACTCTTGAACTCTATAAAACCTTCGCATTTCATGTTGCACTCAAATGTGATGGTGAAACACATGAAATTTTATTTGTAATAGGGATGGGGGTCTCTTGTTCAATGCACTTATAGAGGATCTGTTGAAGCTTCATAGAGTTCCATTCAACCTTTTAGCTCAGTGAAATGGGCCACTTGGCTATCATGGAAACCCCATAACTCAAACAAATGCATATATGTCCAAGCTTCATGGAAGCCATGGTTCCCTTGAAGGCTCTCTTCATATGACAATAATGTTTTTATCTGTTTAGTTTGACCATTCATAGTTTTGCATTCTCTTTCACAAGATAATTGTTGTGGCATATTTATTTTCTTGTATTGTGCAAGTAGAGAATGTTGTCTATAACCACTATCCGGTGCCAAAAAATTGACGTTGGAATTTGAGTTTCATAATTCATACATCACATACAAACAATGGTGATATCATCCACTTGGTTTGAATCGATGACCAATCATGTTGTTACCTTAATGGAAATACTTTGATTTATTGACGACATGTTAAATTGACAAATAATTTATCACTCTTAGAGGTAAATTACATTTTTTTTCATTTGGAGAGAGAGAAATTGATCACTACAAATTCTTATACACATTGAAAAGATGAATGTCCTCTTAGCACTTTTTTTCCATTCACACTTGATTCACTTCATTCATTTAAAGAGAAAAAAGACTTATTATTGTGAACATTGCATTTAGAGTTAAAAGTCATATTTTCTTTAGTCTAAGTAGCCTTAATTATTGATTGTCAAGCTTCCCTCCGTCACATAGCTTATGATTCTTTCCCAATGCCTTTTGTTAATAAAGGTTACATTTGGATGTAGAGATGTGAAAACAATACGAAGAAGAGAGGGTCAAAAATAACAATGTTGTTGGAATGAGAATCTCCAAGGTAAGTGGAGGATCAAGACAAAGCTCACATCAATTTTCAATCATGATCAAGGAATGCAAAGGGATGGTGCAATATCCTACACTGTATTGTTACAAATAAAATATGAATAAAATAAGGCAATACTCTACAAACACTGAGGCACATCATCATAGATGTGCCGACAATATTCAAGTTGACTAGGATGCATAAGAAAGCAAGAAGGAGTTATTGTTAAAAATGACAAATTGTGTGCTCAACATATGTCCATCGAGAGTCAATATATTTTTCATTCGCACACATCACCTTGATTGATCCTAATTGGAATTATTGAAATCGTATTGAATATAGATTATCCTCACAATGTGGTTTAATAGTGAAGAAGAGGATAAAGAAAAAACTTGATTTCACCCAAGGAGAAATGTTCTACACTTGTGGTCAATCCAATAAAGAGGAACAATAGTACCATAGTTTTCATGTAGTTGTAGTCATCATCCATAAATATCTTAGAGTGATATGTTAAGGTTTCAACTATTATTAGGTTTCTCTTCAATTTACTAGATAACCATAACATAGATAGGATCACTGAGAGAAACACAATCACACGATACACAACATTTATCCTGGGAAACCCTCATGGGGGAGAAAACCCAGCAAAAACTTCCTTAACATAGATAGCCAATACAATTCCAATACAATAAACCAAACACTAGAGAATATCCTCTACTGAGCAATGTGCCTCTCTCTTCCTTCTTCTCCCAACTGCAGCTACCAGACTTGCGCATTGAGTGAGTGAATGAGTGAGTGATCAAATGAGGCACTAGCTTCATTTATTTATACACATTGGAAGGTGTTGGAAAGGTGTATCTTCACTGGGCAGGGCCGACTTGTCTTCTTAATGGTTAAAAGAACTTTAATTAGCCTGGGGGATGACTTCTCAATTTGCATAATATATTTAAGGTTTGACCAATCCACAAAAGGGGATATGGTCAATTACAATGCCCGACATGATCTATCCACAAAATGGGATTGATCTAATGAATAATAAATCAATAATAAATAGAATACTCTTTGCAGTTACAATATTTCAATATTCCCCCTTAACAAGAAGGGTATTTTACAACATCATCAGGAGAGAGAGAGGGAAACAACATCAACTACATCTGTAACAATGATTGGCATATCTATAAATCATCGAAATTTTTTCTCATCATCAATATCATCATCCACATCAGGGAGTTGGAATGGAATCATCATCATCTGCATCAACATGGATTAGTATAACACTAATACATCATCATCAATAACAACATAAGGTTGATACAACATCAACAACAATAACATCACATCACGAAGACTGGAGCATCAACAACAACAACAACATCAAATCACAAAGGATGGAGCGTCATCATCAACAACAACATCACAACACGAAGGTTGGATCATCATCAACATCAACACTAGGCTGGAAATATTTAGCATGAAGCTGGCATCTCAACAACATCAACATGAGGTTGGAAATATTCATCACGAGGCTGGAATCCCCACAACACCAGCATGAAGCTAGAAATATTCAACACGAGGTTGGCATCACAACAACATTAACACAAAGTTGGAAATCTTTAGCACGAGGTTGGCATCACCAAAACATCAACATGAAGCTGGAAATATTCAACATGAGGCTGGAATCACAACAACATTAGCACGAGGTTGGAAATCTTCAGCACTAGGCTGGCATCACAACAACATCAGCACAAGGATGGAAATCTTCAGCACTAGGCTGGCATCACAACACTACTCCCCCTTTTGAGGGAGGTCCTTTCAGATTAGACCAAGCTTATCTCAAAAGTGTTCAAACTTTACATGAGACATAGGCTTGGTCAACACATCTGCAACTTGTTCATCCATGCTAACATACTGGAGCTTTATGGATCCTCTCTGCACCATATCACAGATGTAATGATATCGGATCTCTATGTGTTTTGACTTGTCATGGAAAAGTATAAGGTTCTCTGTCATCTTTATGCAACTCTGGTTATCACATAGGATCATGATTTCTTCCATCTTTAGGTCGAATAGACCTGTCAACAACTTCTGAATCCATATGGATTCACAACTAGAGGAACATGCAACAATGTATTCTTCTTCTGTCGTGTTGAGAGCAATGCTTGATTACTTCCTACTCTTCCATGAGATCATGGCTGACCTCGGACTGAAACAACATCCTGAAGTGCTCTTTCTTCCAGAGACACTTCCAACCCAATATGAATCGGTATAACCACTCAGTCTAAAGTCATGATCTCCATTATAGTTGAGAACACAATCTATTGTACCCTTAGGGTAACTCATCACATGTTTTGCAACAACCAGGTGAACACGTCTAGGCTCTACCAAAAAGTGACTCAAGGTGTTCACAGCAAAACATATATCTAACCTAGTGTTCATCAGATACATCAATGATCCAATGATCTTTCTGTACAATGTAGCATCAATCAATTATGACGAAGTGTCAACTAGGAGCTTCAACTTTTTTTCCATGGGTGTATTCATGGATTTGAACTCCAACATATCAAATCTCTTCAGTATTTCAACTACATACTTCCCTCGGTTAAATATTCTCTGGGCTCTGCCAGACCTCAAGACCTAGGAAATAGTGCATTAGGCCAAGGTCTTTCATCTCAAATTCTACAACGAGCTTCTTCTTACAATCAGTGATGAAATTTTCTTCTCCAGTTAAGAATAAGTCATTCACATACAACAACAATATACCAGGCTCATCATTCATAACCTTGAAGTAAAGGTTAGAATCAAATTTACTCTTGGTAAAACCCAATCTTGTCAGGAAACTATCAATCCTTCCATACCAAGCTCTAGGAACTTGCTTCAATCCATACAGAGCCTTATTCAACTTGTAGACATGAGTCTTCCTGTCTTCAACTTCAAACCCTTGAGGTTGTTCTATATACACTTCTCCTTCAATGACACCATTCAAGAAAGTTGTTCCATCTGGTGTAACTTACACTTCATCTTAGCTGCAAGATCTATGATGGTTCTGATTGAAGTGTATCTAGCTATAGGAGAAAATTTATCTTCATAGTCAATGCCTTCCTTTTGAGAAAATCCATGAGCAACAAACCTTGCTTTGTATTTCTCAATACTTCCATCAACAACATGTTTTATTTTGAAAATCCATTTGGAAGATACCACATCCTTGTTCTTTGGTCTGGTAACTATTTCCCATACATCATTATTTATAATGGATTGGTATTCTTCTTTCATGGAATCTACCCATTCTTTCTTCTAAATAGCTTCTTCAAATAAATTAGGCTCCTTCTCTAAGAGATCACACATCAAATCCATATAACTGGAGAATCACTTGGGTTTCATCACTTGTCTCATGGTTCCTTCGGGGGCACCATACTTCTCTCCATCTTGAATAAGTCCCCTTTCCCATGATGGATTTCTCTTGAGGGAGATCATCATCTAGGGAGGTTATTGGGATTCTATTATGTCATGATCTTCTAGAATCTCCTCATCATGGGGAGTTATGACTCCCCTCACCGGTTCTGCAACTCTGGGAGCCACGGGTTCTTCTTCATATACGTCTTCAAGCTGATATCTTCTTGAATTATTGAGTGTTGCATCTTCTTCAAAGGTTACATCCCTTCTGATCTCAATATGATGGTAACCTGGTATATAAACTTTGAAGGCCTTGGAGAACTCACAATATCCAACAAATATTCTCTTATTTCCTGAAGGGTCTAGCTTGGTTCTCTTCTCTTTCAGAATGTGTACAAATACTGGACAACCAAATATTTTGAGATGGCTTACTTTTGGATTCTTTCTGGAGAACATCTCTTCAGGGGTCTTGAACCCAAGTGCACTATGGGACAATTTGTTTTGTACATACACTGTTGTTCTTGTTGCTTCTGCCCATAAGTGCATTGGAAGATCTTGATCATGGATCATGGTCTTCACTGCTTCCATTATAGTTATGTTCTTTCTTTCTACTACACTGAAAAAGTTTGCAAACACTTTTGAGGTGTATTCTCCTCCATTATCTGACCTGAGTATCTTGATCTTTCTTTCAGAGAGATTCTCTATCAAGGCTTTGAATTCCTTGAATTTACTGAACACTTCATCTCTTGATTTCAAAAAGTAAACCCAGGTTTTGTGAGAGTATTCATCAATAAAAGACACATAGTATACATACCCACTGATGGAGGTTGATGGCATTGGGCCACATACATCTGAGTGAATGAGCTCTAGGACTCCTTCTGCTTTATTGTCTCTCTTTGGGAAAGGGTTATTGATGTTCTTTCCTTGTGCACATTCGTTGCACATTCCTTCATGGTCAACCTTGAATTCTGGTAGACCCGTGACTGCCTTGTTTACATATGGTAATGCCTTGTATTTGATGTAAGATAATATTCTATGCCAAAGTTCAGATGGATTCTCAATGGAATGGGTCAAGGCTGCTTCTGAGTGACCCTTTAGCTTATACAAAACACCTTCTTCTTTTCCAATAACAATTGCTTCTTCCATGGTTTTTCCTTTGGGCCAGATAAGAAATTCTCCATCTATGAAGGCAACTCTGAAGCCTTTCTTCTCTAAATATGAAATATAAAGTAATTTCTTTTTTCAAACCTGGTACATATAGTACATCCTTCATCTTCATTGGGGTCCCTGAATCAAGTTTGTAATTTTATTCTCCTACCCCTTTGATAGGGTATTGATAATCATATCCAATTGTAAATTTCTGCGGAAACTTATTTTCTGTAAGGAAAGAGAGAATGTCTCTTTGACCTGTCATGTGCTTGGAAGCACCATTGTCTATGAGCCAAGTGTCCTCGCCAGGTGACATTGATCCTGAGAGGGCAGAGATTAAGACATAGTCTTCAATTTGTTCTTTTATCATCTTTGTGGGTGGCTCTTCATCTTCAATTGTATGGGCATGGTGCCTCTTGTTTCTCTTCTTGTATTCTTCTCATCTAGTTCGACAATTCCTAGCAATATGTCCCATATTGTCACAATGGTAACATTGATAGGATGATAAATATTTTTCTCTTCTTTGACCTTTTTGAAATTTCTGGAATCTCCTTGGAGGGTGAGATTCTTTATGTATGAATTTGTTTGGGGGGTGAGACTCCTAATGAGTTTCTTTCTAGAATTAAGACCTATTTCTTCCTCCTTTAGTATGAGTATCTAGGGCTTGATCTTCATCTCTTGATAGTAATGCTTCTCAGTTAGCTACTCTTGCTTCTTCTTGAACACATTCTTCCCAAAGAATGTCAAAGTTTAATTTCTCCTTTCTGGGACAAATAGTTTGGATGAATGCATCCCCAGGTCTTGTGAGACCATTAAGAGCTGTTATTATAAGTTTGTATTCATCTAGGGTATCACCAATTGCTTCTAGTTGTTCTTTAAATTGTGATATTCTAGAGAAATATTCTTGAATTGTTTCTCCTTTTTGCATCCTTGTACTTTTGAGTTGAGTTCTTAGATTCATATTTCGATTGATGTTCTTTCCTTCATACAATCTGGTTAGGGAATCAAACATTTATTTTGGATTCTTCTTTGAATCCACTTGAGGAATAAAGTGATCTTTAATAGAATCTGCAATGATTCTCTTGGCCCTAAATGTGTCCTTTTGGTGTTTTTCTTTAGCTGCAACATCGACAGGTTCTGGTACATCTTCTTGAATGAATCTTGCTAGGGCATTCTCTTCAAGAATGAGTGTAATCCTATACTTCTAGGCACAAAAGTTTTCCACACCTTCTAGATTGTCAACAAGCTTAGTGCTTGCAAACTTCTTTACCTGGAGCTAGGAAAATGACCAAAAATTGAAAATGCTCAAAATTTAATTTTGAACTTACCAGGAGGTGCGCTTGGCTGAGGCGAGTAGCCTGGCACAGTTAGATTTCAGAAAATCCAAATTGTTCCCCTTCAAACTTGACCAACAAAATTTTGGATTGGTGCTTCTGGTACTGGTTTTGGTTTCCTGGTTTTCTGGTACTTCTAGTTTTCTGGTTTTCTGGTACCGATAAAAACTAGGGTTTCACTTCCGGGAGTTCTATCCACTGAAAAGTGTGCTGAAGGTGCCAAAGAATTCCCTAGGCTAGGGTGCACTTTTCTAGATGATTTTTAGGCTAAAATTCCTCTTCAATAAAAAGCCCTAATTTTCTTGTACGACAACAACGACGTTTTTCTTTATCCAGTGAAATATGCTCTCTTCAGTTCAGCTCCAAAACCATGTTAAGATTTAAGCTATTATTAGGTTTCTCTTCAATTGACTACATAACCATAGCATATATATGATCAATGAGATAAACACAATCACAATATACACAACATTTATCCTGGGAAACCCTCATGGGGGAGAAAACCCAACAAAAACTTCCTTAATATAGATAGCCAATACAATGCCAAGACAATAAACAAAACACTAGAGAATATCCTCTACTGAGCAATGTGCCTCTCTATTCCTTTTTCTCCCAACTGCAACTACCAGACTTGCGCACTGAGTGAGCAAATGAGTGAGTGATCAAATGAGGCACTGGCTTCCTTTATTTATACAAACTGGTAGGTGCTGGAAAGATGTATCTTCACTTGGTAGGGCCGACTTGTCTTCTTAGTGGTTTAAGCCACTTTAATTAGCCTGGGGGCCGACTTCTCAATTTGCATAATATATTTAGGGTTTGACCAATCTACAAAAGGGGATTTGGTCAATTACAATGCCTGACATGATCAATCCACAAAAGGGGATTGATCTAATGAATAATAAATCAATAATAAATAGAATACTTTTTGCAGTTACAATATTTCAACATGATATTTAGCAACAAGTGAGGGAAACCCATTTACTTGTGGTTTGGGTAGTATATAAAAACATACTTGGATTGATTTTCCACTCTTGAACTTTATAAAACCTTTGCATTTCATTCCACACTCAAATGTGATGGTAAAACACATGGAATTTTATTGGTAATAGGGATGAGAGTCTCTTGTTCAATGCAATTACCTAGGATCTCTTGAAGCTTCATAGAGTTCCATTCAACCTTTTAGCTTAGTGAAATGGGCCACTCGGCTATCATGGAAACCCCATAACTCTAACAAATGCATATATGGCCAAGATCCAGGGAAGCCATGGTTCCCTTGAAGGCTCTTTTCAAATGACACCAATGTTTTTAAATGTTTAGTTTGACCATTCACAATTTTACATGCTCTTTCACAAGCTAATTGTTGTGGATTATTTATTTCCTTGTATTGTTAAAATAGAGAATGTTGTCTATAACCACTATCGAGTGCCAAAAAGTTGACAAGGGAATTTGAGTTTTTGAATTCATACATCACATACAAACAATAGTGATATCACTCACTTGGTTTGAATTGATGACCAATCATGTTGTTACCTTAATGGAAATACTTTGATTTATTGACGACATGTTAAATTGACAAATAATTTATCACTCTTATAGGTAAATTACATTTTTTTTATTTGGAGAGAGAGAAATTGATCACTATAGACAATGCAAATATGAATTTCCTCTTAACAATGTTGTGTCATTCACACTTGATTCACTTCATTCATTTAATGAGAAAAAAGACTTATTATTGTGAACATTGCATTTAGAGTTAAAAGTCATAATTTATTTAGTCTAAGTAGCCTTAAGTATTGGTTGTCATGCTTCCCTCTGTCACATAGATTATGATTATTTCCCAATGTGTTTATTTAATAAAGGTTACATTTGTAGGTAGAGATGTGAGAACAAGATGAAGAAGAGAGGGTCTAGAATAGCAATGTTGTTGGAATGAGAGTCTCCAAGGTAAATGGAGGATCAAGACAAAGCTCAAATCAATTTTCAATCATGAATCAAGGAATGCAAAGGGATGGTGCAATATCCAACTTGAGTACAAATCAAATATGAATAAAAGAAGGTCATACTCTACAAACATTGAGGCACATCATCATAGAAGTGCCCACAATGTTCAAGTTGACTAGGATGCATAAGCAAGCAAGAAGGAGTTATTGTTAAAAGTGACAAATTGTGTGCTCAACATATGTGCATCGAGAGTCAATAAATTGTTCATTCACACACCTCGCTTTGATTGATCCTAATTGGAATTATTGAATCTTATTGAATATAACTTATCCTTACAACATGGTTTTGATAGTGAAGAAGAGGATAAAGAAAAAGATTATAAAAGGTTGGAAGCTTGAGATAGGTGAAGAGTCTAGGGTCGATGAAGAGTCATTGAATTTGAAAGGATGCAAGCCTCATAAAATATTATAACTAGAACTATTTCCTTATGCAAGGGTTCTCTTTTTGACACTATAAGCTATTTTCATATGTTAATAAAGAGATTGTACGGTTATGTAGTGTTCTAGTACACTTGTAGAACTGTGTTTGGTCCTCATGAGACTATTCTCTCCTTACTCAGTTCTCTTGGTGTTCGTGGGAATGGACATGATAGCCTATGTGACTCTTCGCGTGTTATGATGTTTGCTCTCAATTATACTTGTTAATGCATGATATGAAACAAAGGGATTATTTGGTGATTAGATACTTTTCTTAGTTGCTTAGAATTTCTAATTATGCATATGCTTTAGTTATGCTTTAGTTGGTGGACGATTCTCCCTATTGTTGCATGCCTAGTCATGTTTTGGGTTAGCTAGGTAATGAGTTGGTTTTGTGACAAGGAAGTGCTCTTAGTAGCCATATCGTTTCACTTTGGGAGG